>JBAKBP010018065.1:25000-47511 GCA_037953745.1 Lithodes maja
TACTTTTATAAACTGTTGTACAATAACATAATGTATTAATCTCACTCCCAACACCAAACACATCCCAATGTAATTTAGGAGGGTGAAATTGACTTTTTTCTCTCGCATGGTTATATCCATTCAGCCTACTGTGTTAAGGGCCCAGAGCTGGGCACCTTAGCCAACACTTCCGCAAATAGCCAATTCCGCCATGGCGGAAGTGTCATTTTGTTGGCGAATTAGCGTTGGCGCCAAAATGGCTGCCTATTTGCGGGTTTGAAGCTTTGGAAAGTACCTCCATGTTGCAAACCTCGAGTCCGCAAAATAAAAATTCCAGCCGCCAGCCAGCCCTGGGCCGCTCCTGCAGCTCCAGCCAAAAAAAGTCATGTGACCAAGCCAACTACCTGTGTTCTGGAACTAGGCCTATACATCGGCTCTTCACGTTTGTTGTTGTTGTTGTTGTTCCCCAAGCTGCCTGGCCGAACAGCCCCAAGGCCCCGAGCAATTCCAAGGCCATAACCGAGCGCCCCCACAGAACCCTCCCTGCCGACCACAATAAAGCCTGGGTGACCGAAGCCACTCCATGGCGGGGAGCTGAGGAGGGTGCGGAAACGCCCGGGAAACCAAAGCCCCACCCAGGGCCCTGTGCCCCTCAGCAATTATGAAGAGAAAGTTGAGGGGCAAGGGAAAAATGTGACGCTTTGGCTTCCAATCTTGGTAGATTGGGAGGTCAATCCACGGAAAAGACGCCTCACTTGAGATCTAGAAAATATATACTGTAAGTTAAAGGAACAGTCAGAGTAAGCTATGGGTATGGCAGAGATCGCTCAGTTCTCACTCTGATAGACCAGCCCATCACCACATGACTAGAACCCAATCCTCTCAGCATCAGCTAAGAAAGGCCCTAGAAAGCCGCCTTTGGCGGGGGGATAGCTCCCCTATTTCAACCCCTTTCGGGGTCGGGCACCCGCCACGTTTGTTCACTTACTTAGTAGCAAGCGTCGAGCAGCCTCGAGCTAACACCTACAACACACAGCAGTCCAAGAGTTCCAACCTGCTAGCACTTCAACTTTGTTTATATTGTCGGCCTATTGAAGTGAACATGGAGTCTACCATCATGCCTACTGCAGCTGGCAACAGCATGGGGAGCAGTTCACCACCATCATCCGACAGTGATGCTACAGAGCATGCAGAAATCGAGGACCTAAGCCACCCCTGGCCCCACCTAGAAACCTATGGGCCTGTAATTACCAAGATGTCTCTGGAGAAGGGCTTTATATCTTTATAATCTAGCCTAATTTAAGATTATAAAGTTAGGCTATCATTAATTTGATTGATAGCCTGTTAATGTTTAACCTAAACTAATGTTATTAGGCTAGGCCTACCCTAATCCCATCAAAATGCCTCAAAGCATGTAGGCCTAGGCTAAGTCTAACTTCTATATAGGCTAGGCTATATAGCCTAGGCCTAGGTCTATAATCACTAATCCCATCAAAATGCCTCAAAACATGTAGGCTAAATATTGCATGTTCTAACTTCTAAATATAGCCTAGGCCTATAGGCCTAGGCTAATTACTAATATAAGTAATTCTATTAGGCTAGGCCTAGGCTACCCTAATCCTATCAAAATGCCTCAAAGCATGTAGGCTAAATAATATTGCATTTTCTAACTTCTATATATATAGGCTAGCTTAGGTCTAGGCTATAATCAGTCAATCACTGATTCCATCAAAATGCCTCAAAGCATGTAGGCTAAATATTGCATGTTCTAACTTCGATATATATAGCCTAGGTCTAGGTCACTTAAGTCACTTAAGGCGTTTATCCCTATCCAGGTGTAGATTTACGAATCCACATTTTTGGATAATGTGTTGGACAGCTGGCTAAATCTGTACATTTTTCGATAGAAAAATGTCTCCGGCAAAGCCGGATTTCTCCCTAAAATATTGTATTTAGGAGTCGATTTTTTCCTGGCGAGCGAAAGCGAGCCTGTAATTTAAAAGAAACTGACATTCGGCCAGGACATTTTTCTACCAAAAAATGTACAAAATTTATATCGATTGGGGTCTTGGGGGTATTTTTCGAAAGCTTGATGGGGGTCTTGGGAGCAACTAAAATCCTCCCCTTAAGCTAGGGGGGTGACATGCTTTTTCTCTTTCCTTTTCTCTCTTTCTCTGGGTTGTATCCATTCGGCCCCATTCAGCCTACTGTTTTAAGACGTTTATCCCCATCCAGAAGTTAATTTCTTCCTGGCGAGCGATAGCGAGCCAGAATTTTATGAAGAAATCCGGCTTTGCCGAAAACATGTTTCTATCGAAATAAAATAATCTTTCTCGCGGAAAACAATCGACACCTGGATGTGGATAAACGTTTTAAAAGAGTACGCTGAATGGGGCCGAATGGATACAACCCAGAGAGAGAGGGAGAGAGAGAAACAAGGTGTGCCCCCTTAATGTACTGTATATACTGTCCCAAACTACCTATTAGGAAATTGATGTTGATGATGTAATAATATATCGATAATAAGCGACATCCACTCCACTAGGCTTTGGTGCCAAAATACATCTTTTTGTAACTAAGTTTGTTCAGTATTAACCCCTTCAGTACCGGTGACATCCTTTTGTTCAGTATTAACCCATTCAGTACCGGTGACATCCTTTTGTTGAGTATTAACCCATTCAGTACCGGTGACATCCTTTTGTTCAGTATTAACCCCTTCAGTACCGGTGACATCCTTTTGTTCAGTATTAACCCATTCAGTACCGGTGACATCCTTTTGTTCAGTATTAACCCATTCAGTACCGGTGACATCCTTTTGTTCAGTATTAACCCCTTCAGTACCGGTGACATCCTTTTGTTCAGTATTAACCCATTCAGTACCGGTGACATCCTTTTGTTCAGTATTAACCCATTCAGTACCGGTGACATCCTTTTGTTCAGTATTAACCCCTTCAGTACCGGTGACATCCTTTTGTTCAGTATTAACCCATTCAGTACCGGTGACATCCTTTTGTTCAGTATTAACCAATTCAGTACCGGTGACATCCTTTTGTTCAGTATTAACCCATTCAGTACCGGTGACATCCTTTTGTTCAGTATTAACCCATTCAGTACCGGTGACATCCTTTTGTTCAGTATTAACCCATTCAGTACCGGTGACATCCTTTTGTTCAGTATTAACCCATTCAGTACCGGTGACATCCTTTTGTTCAGTATTAACCCATTCAGTACCGGTGACATCCTTGTGTTCAGTATTAACCCCTTCAGTACCGGTGACATCCTTTTGTTCAGTATTAACCCATTCAGTACCGGTGACATCCTTTTGTTGAGTATTAACCCATTCAGTACCGGTGACATCCTTTTGTTCAGTATTAACCAATTCAGTACTGGTGACATCCTTTTGTTCAGTATTAACCCATTCAGTACCGGTGACATCCTTTTGTTCAGTATTAACCAATTCAGTACTGGTGACATCCTTTTGTTCAGTATTAACCCATTCAGTACCGGTGACATCCTTTTGTTCAGTATTAACCCATTCAGTACCGGTGACATCCTTTTGTTCAGTATTAACCCATTCAGTACCGGTGACATCCTTTTGTTCAGTATTAACCCATTCAGTACCGGTGACATCCTTTTGTTCAGTATTAACCCATTCAGTACCGGTGACATCCTTGTGTTCAGTATTAACCCATTCAGTACCGGTGACATCCTTTTGTTCAGTATTAACCCATTCAGTACCGGTGACATCCTTTTGTTCAGTATTAACCCATTCAGTACTGGTGACATCCTTTTGTTCAGTATTAACCCATTCAGTACCGGTGACATCCTTTTGTTCAGTATTAACCCATTCAGTACCGGTGACATCCTTTTGTTCAGTATTAACCCATTCAGTACCGATGACATCCTTTTGTTCAGTATTAACCCATTCAGTACCGGTGACATCCTTTTGTTCAGTATTAACCCATTCAGTACCGGTGACATCCTTGTGTTCAGTATTAACCCATTCAGTACCGGTGACATTCTTTTGTTCAGTATTAACCCCTTCAGTACCAGTGACATCCTTTTGTTGAGTATTAACCCATTCAGTACCGGTGACATCCTTTTGTTCAGTATTAACCCATTCAGTACTGGTGACATCCTTTTGTTCAGTATTAACCCCTTCAGTACCGGTGACATCCTTTTGTTCAGTATTAATCCATTCAGTACCGGTGACATCCTTTTGTTCAGTATTAACCCATTCAGTACCGGTGACATCCTTTTGTTCAGAATTAACCCATTCAGTACCGGTGACATCCTTTTGTTCAGTATTAACCCCTTCAGTACCAGTGACATCCTTTTGTTGAGTATTAACCCCTTCAGTACCGGTGACATCCTTTTGTTCAGTATTAACCCCTTCAGTACCGGTGACATCCTTTTGTTCAGTATTAACCCATTCAGTACCGGTGACATCCTTTTGTTCAGTATTAACCCATTCAGTACCGGTGACATCCTTTTGTTCAGTATTAACCCATTCAGTACCGGTGACATCCTTTTGTTCAGTATTAACCAATTCAGTACCGGTGACATCCTTTTGTGCAGTATTAACCCATTCAGTACTGGTGACATCCTTTTGTTCAGTATTAACCCATTCAGTACCGGTGACATCCTTTTGTTCAGTATTAACCCATTCAGTACCGGTGACATCCTTTTGTTCAGTATTAACCCATTCAGTACCGGTGACATCCTTTTGTTCAGTATTAACCCATTCAGCACCGGTGACATCCTTTTGTTCAGTATTAACCCATTCAGTACCGGTGACATCCTTTTGTTCAGTATTAACCCATTCAGTACCGGTGACATCCTTTTGTTCAGTATTAACCCATTCAGTACTGGTGACATCCTTTTGTTCAGTATTAACTCATTCAGTACCGGTGACATCCTTTTGTTCAGTATTAACCCATTCAGTACCGGTGACATCCTTTTGTTCAGTATTAACCCATTCAGTACCGGTGACATCCTTTTGTTCAGTATTAACCCCTTCAGTACCGGTGACATCCTTTTGTTCAGTATTAACCCATTCAGTACCGGTGACATCCTTTTGTTCAGTATTAACCCATTCAGTACCGGTGACATCCTTTTGTTCAGTATTAACCCATTCAGTACCGGTGACATCCTTTTGTTCAGTATTAACCCATTCAGTACCGGTGACATCCTTTTGTTCAGTATTAACCCCTTCAGTACCGGTCACATCCTTTTGTTCAGTATTAACCCATTCAGTACCGGTGACATCCTTTTGTTCAGTATTAACCCATTCAGTACCGGTGACATCCTTTTGTTCAGTATTAACCCATTCAGTACCGGTGACATCCTTTTGTTCAGTATTAACCCATTCAGTACTGGTGACATCCTTTTGTTCAGTATTAACCCATTCAGTACCGGTGACATCCTTTTGTTCAGTATTAACCCATTCAGTACCGGTGACATCCTTTTGTTCAGTATTAACCCATTCAGTACCGGTGACATCCTTTTGTTCAGTATTAACCCATTCAGTACCAGTGACATCCTTTTGTTGAGTATTAACCCATTCAGTACCGGTGACATCCTTTTGTTCAGTATTAACCCATTCAGTACCGGTGACGTCCTTTTGTTCAGTATTAACCCATTCAGTACCGGTGACATCCTTTTGTTCAGTATTAACCCATTCAGTACCGGTGACATCCTTTTGTTCAGTATTAACCCATTCAGTACCGGTGACGTCCTTTTGTTCAGTATTAACCCATTCAGTACCGGTGACATCCTTTTGTTCAGTATTAACCCATTCAGTACCAGTGACATCCTTTTGTTCAGTATTAACCCCTTCAGTACCGGTGACATCCTTTTGTTCAGTATTAACCCATTCAGTACCGGTGACATCCTTTTGTTCAGTATTAACCCCTTCAGTACCGGTGACGTCCTTTTCATTATATTCTGGCAACTATTATACGATTTCCTTCAGCTTAGGAGGGACGTCCACCAATAAAGAGACTACAGAATATCTAAACTAATCCTTTTAGCTAGCTTATAAATTATCCTTCCCAAACTTCATCAAATCGTCTAATTATAGCTGAAATAGATCATAAAAGATGTCGCCAGTACAGAAGGGGTTAATCCATTCATCTATACTCGTTAATATTGGACGGTAATATCGAGCCATGACATAGTCAGTAAAGTGTCAGCTGCTGATCAAAGGTTTGGGAGGTCAAACCCACTCTGTCAAAATGACCTAGCAATTCGTGACAAACGCCTATGTTCATGGCCACCCCTTTCACGGGAATTACAGCGTCTAGCAAACAAAATAAAAAATAAAATATATACAGTATATTACTATATATATATATATATATATATGAGTGTACAGTCAGCGGCAAAAGTCCTGTCGCCTCTCCTGCCTCACCGTCACTCGGGATTTTCATAGACTCCAGAATTTTAGGTGTACTAACGTGCATCTTTCTGCCAACAGATGGCACACTGAGGTGTGTGGTTGTGAAGGTAGAGGGTGATGGGGGAGAGGAGGGGTAAGAGCTGTTAGGGGTCGGAAGGTGTGTGGTTGTGAAGGTAGAGGGTGATGGGGGAGAGGAGGGGTAAGAGCTGTTAGGGGTCGGGGTGTGTGGTTGTGAAGGTAGAGGGTGATGGGGGAGAGGAGGGGTAAGAGCTGTTAGGGGTCGGAAGGTGTGTGGTTGTGAAGGTAGAGGGTGATGGGGGAGAGGAGGGGTAAGAGCTGTTAGGGGTCGGGGTGTGTGGTTGTGAAGGTAGAGGGTGATGGGGGAGAGGAGGGGTAAGAGCTGTTAGGGGTCGGGGTGTGTGGTTGTGAAGGTAGAGGGTGATGGGGGAGAGGAGGGGTAAGAGCTGTTAGGGGTCGGAAGGTGTGTGGTTGTGAAGGTAGAGGGTGATGGGGGAGAGGAGGGGTAAGAGCTGTTAGGGGTCGGGGTGTGTGGTTGTGAAGGTAGAGGGTGATGGGGGAGAGGAGGGGTAAGAGCTGTTAGGGGTCGGAAG
Source organism: Lithodes maja (assembly GCA_037953745.1). Classification (NCBI taxonomy): domain Eukaryota; kingdom Metazoa; phylum Arthropoda; class Malacostraca; order Decapoda; family Lithodidae; genus Lithodes; species Lithodes maja. Next base: position 31,991 of record JBAKBP010018065.1, read on the forward strand.
GTGTGTGGTTGTGAAGGTAGAGGGTGATGGGGGAGAGGAGGGGTAAGAGCTGTTAGGGGTCGGGGTGTGTGGTTGTGAAGGTAGAGGGTGATGGGGGAGAGGAGGGGTAAGAGCTGTTAGGGGTCGGGGTGTGTGGTTGTGAAGGTAGAGGGTGATGGGGGAGAGGAGGGGTAAGAGCTGTTAGGGGTCGGGGTGTGTGGTTGTGAAGGTAGAGGGGGATGGGGGAGAGGAGGGGTAAGAGCTGTTAGGGGTCGGGGTGTGTGGTTGTGAAGGTAGAGGGTGATGGGGGAGAGGAGGGGTAAGAGCTGTTAGGGGTCGGAAGGACAACTTGTTTGTAGGTAAATAATATAGTTTCATCAGTTAATTAAATATATTATCATAATGATCCGAATTTTTATTAACACGTGGTAATCTGTTACATTTGTAACACATGGACAACGACATGATCAAAACACAACACATTTGTAACACATGGACAACGACATGATCAAAACACAACACATTTGTAACACATGGACAACGACATGATCAAAACACAACACATTTGTAACACATGGACAACGACATGATCAAAACACAACATATTTGTAACACATGGACAACGACATGATCAAAACACAACACATTTGTAACACATGGACAACGACATGATCAAAACACAACACATTTGTAACACATGGACAACGACATGATCAAAACACAACACATTTGTAACACATGGACAACGACATGATCAAAACCAACACATTTGTAACACATGGACAACGACATGATCAAAACACAACACATTTGTAACACATGGACAACGACATGATCAAAACACAACACATTTGTAACACATGGACAACGACATGATCAAAACCAACACATTTGTAACACATGGACAACGACATGATCAAAACACAACACATTTGTAACACATGGACAACGACATGATCAAAACACAACACATTTGTAACACATGGACAACGACATTATCAAAACACAACACATTTGTAACACATGGACAACGACATGATCAAAACACAACACATTTGTAACACATGGACAACGACATGATCAAAACACAACACAAATTTTTTAATACATGGACAACGACATGATCAAAACACAACACATTTGTAACACATGGACAACGACATGATCAAAACACAACACATTTGTAACACATGGACAACGACATGATCAAAACACAACACATTTGTAACACATGGACAACGACATGATCAAAACACAACACATTTGTAACACATGGACAACAACATGATCAAAACACAACACATTTGTAACACATGGACAACGACATGATCAAAACACAACACATTTGTAACACATGGACAACGACATGATCAAAACACAACACATTTGTAACACATGGACAACGACATGATCAAAACACAACACATTTGTAACACATGGACAACGACATGATCAAAACACAACACATTTGTAACACATGGACAACGACATGATCAAAACACAACACATTTGTAACACATGGACAACGACATGATCAAAACACAACACATTTGTAACACATGGACAACGACATGATCAAAACACAACACATTTGTAACACATGGACAACGACATGATCAAAACACAACACATTTGTAACACATGGACAACGACATGTTCAAAACACAACACATTTGCAATCAATCAATGCCAATATTTGATTAAATCCACAAAATACCGTGAATTAGAACTCTCTCTCTCTCTCTCTCTCTCTCTCTCTCTCTCTCTCTCTCTCTCTCTCTCTCTCTCTCTCTCTCTCTCTCTCTCATACTGTCTAATATGACAGTTAACCTCTTCTGTACCGGCGACGTCATCTTAATAATATTCTATCTATACTGTATTTAGACAATTGTGTGCAGCTTAAGAATGATCTGTCGTAGTTAAAAAGATTAAGGGAGATAGTTCGAAGCCTGTTAATTGTTGGGGGCTCTTTTTAAACGGAATATAATCACCTGAATTTGTTAGATTAATTGCCAGATTAAAGTTAAAAACGCCACCGGAACAGAAAGGGATATTCTAGAGAACTACAACAGTTACTTCTCAATTACAGGATTTATTTTACTCGTGTCTTACTCTGGGGACCTTGCAGTTGCGCGGACACGTGCTACTTTTGAAATTGCGTAAATTATATTTTCCCTCCCATATAAAATTCTGAGTGTCCACATTTCACTCCTTTGTTTACCTGCTCGCCGTCCGACTCAAGCAGAAGAAGAAGAAGAATGGTTGTGTGGATACCACTGCCTAGCTCTTGGGACATATGGATTATTTACCAGTTAGCATTCTAAATAGATGATAATTCAATAGATCGTGATCTCACGGCCAACCTGTTGAGTTATGACGAGCAGGTAAACAAATTTGTGAAATATGGACTCTGAAAAAATTAAAAGGGAAAGAAAATATAATTTTAGCAATTACAAAAATAAACTTGCCCGACGAACTACAAGGTCCCTTGTCTTATAAACCCATGATAATATCTAACTTACGTTTATATTTTTTTCTGAACAGTATTAACTAAGACTCGGTGCCATATGGCCTTCGTCGCTTGGCGCTTGGATTTTAATACTGTTATCCCACCCAGCACCGGTGACATCCTTTTCATTATATTCTGACTACTATTAGGTTATTTTATTCAGTTTAGGAAGGACGTATACCAATGATATGGCCTCGAACCATGTCAGTTAATCCTTTTAGCTACCGGTACCACACATCCTTTTTAATCTTCATAAAATCGCGTTAACCCCTTGAGACCCAGGACTTATTTTGTTTATACTCTGGCTACCGTTAGACGATTTCCTGTATTGTTTAATGGAACTCTTGGTCTCACAGGTGGAAATACGTTATCAATATGCCCTCTGAATTAAGTAGGTCCTTCTTCAACTGCATAAAACCGTATAACTTCAGCCATAATGGAAGGTAACAGACGTCCTGGTAGCGAAAGGATCGATATTGCTGAAATAAAGTTTAGAATACATCGCTGGTACTGGAATGGTTAATGCTTTCCACTGTGGCCCATCATATCATTCCTTCATTTTATTCACTTGCTTCGTGATATTTGGACATCATTGTTCTTAATACGTTTTACATATTATGTGTTCAGTATCGCAGGCGTTAGAGTTTATTAACCCATCTAGTACCGGTGACGTCTCGTATATTATAATCTGACAATGACGATTCTATTCAGTTTCGGAAGGCCGTCTACCAATTTGAACGTTATATGTTATATAAATTGATCCCCGTAGCTGCCACACATGTGTCCTTATCTTCCTATTATCGTCTAGTTATAGCTGAAACCAAATACGACAGAGAGCATCGGTACTGGACGGGTTAATGTAACGTAATGAAACTTTTCAGTTATGGAAAATTATGTAACGTTACCCTGACTTGTTTATCTGAGAATGGGTCTAGAAAATGCTATTGAAAAATAGTGTAGACCTGTACTTGAATTAATTAATTAACAGGAAGCATATAGTATAGGGCTTACATATGAATGTATAGTATGGAATCACTAATTGAATGTTCTGTTGTGTCAAAACCTACAAGGTATTATCCAGCACCGGTTACGCTTATATATTCCTCAGGAAAAGAGCTCTGTGACGATCTTGATGCATTATGATATTTATATAATTCTACTTTTCATTAGACAATAATATATAGGTCAGAAGGATCTGTGGGAGATATATGGACAAAGACTGGCCTAATCAACCCTCTGACGTCCGTATCCCATTGCAACTTTGAATAAAATAGTCTGATGATACCCAAAATAAACTGTCAAAAACCGTCATCATCTTCAAGGGGTTAAGAACACTGTTTAACCCGGCCCAAGATAATATTTCCTAAATTGATAAAAATAATTTGTTTGAGGCCTAAATATGATACATCCATCTATCCTGGTCTAATATCGTTAATCTTGAGGCACAGATTACCGCTGTGGTCGTTACTCGTTCACAATATTGATTTTGGTTTAAATCAATACCTTTTACATGAAAGGAAAAAGAAACCTAGGATTTGAGAATTTGTAATTCTGTAGATATACCTCAACCAAGAAGTAATTTGCAGATATGTTGGCCATACACATGTGGAAGAAGCATTGAATTGGTGGTTAGCGCATAGTAAATGCCTTACTCAGGGATTTGGATATAGCCACCAGATAGAGAAAAGTGATGAGATGGGGAACTACCACAACTAACGATATTAATTAATGTTATTCTAACATATAATATTAGTAATAATGCCAGTACTAATAATAATGAGTAAGTCTAAAATAATTATCGTTATAAATGACCAAGCAACCCACACATTATTATAAAACTAAAACTAAAACTATAATTATAACATAATAATTATCGTTATAAATGACCAAGCAACCCACACATTATTATAAAACTAAAACTAAAACTATAATTATAACATAATAATTATCGTTATAAATGACCAAGCAACCCACACATTATTATAAAACTAAAACTAAAACTATAATTATAACATAATAATTATCGTTATAAATGACCAAGCAACCCACACATTATTATAAAACTAAAACTAAAACTATAATTATAACATAATAATTATCGTTATAAATGACCAAGCAACCCACACATTATTATAAAAACTAAAACTAAAACTATAATTATAACATCATTGAAAAGTAATTGAGTGAATGCAGTCATCACATCCCGGTTTGCTTCCACCTAATTTACATGATTGGCAACTATTAATAAAAGTTTAATATATATCTGATAATTAAAGATCAAACTACACAAGATTCCACTCCTTCCTCAATCCCCCTATATCACCCAACAGCTCTAACCCATCCTCTCCCCCGCACCACACCCTACCCTCAAAACCACACACCTCACAGTGAGCCATCTGGTGGTAGAAATATGCACGTTTTTGTTCACCTATTATTCTAGAGTCATGAATATCGTGGGTCACGATGAGGCAGGAGAGGCGACAGGACTTTTGCCGCCGACTGCATATACAGGGTGTTTTAAAACAACACTGCCAGACCTCATCTGCTAATTAGTAAATACAATAATGAAGAAGATTATCTAAGGACAAAATGCAAAATAATATACCATTAATGATTTAAACCGCATAGAGTAAAATATTAGTGACACCCTGGTATGAGCTATAATCCGAACACGGGCTAGTGTCCCCCCTCCCCCCCAAATAGCCTACCTCTTGCCTCCCATCCCAGTTCGAGTTTTTCTTCGAAGCTTTGGAGTCATAACGAATCTTCTCATGTGTTTAATCATCTGTTCGGCCATGGTGCTATCTTCTTCTGTCATAGTGATTTTATTTACCTTATAATATCACGTAAATATGGATTGTCGTTATTTAGGTGTGTCTCTGCCTTTGTTATTTTATACTCGTTAAGTCCAAGTGACGTAAATTGTTTGTTTTGGGTACCATTAGATGATTTTAAATATTCATTAGTGAACACCGTATACTTAATCGTCGAACTTCAACCATAAAACTGATAGACATATTTCGTTAGTACTCTGTGATAATAGTAACGTAATGAGGTATTTGTATTGAAACAGTAAATTGCGCAGGAACAATTGTTTCCCATTCAAACAGTTTCACGAATGATTAAATTACCTACAGCAGTGTTCGGATACCTGACCCAGACTTGAGATTCATTATTTTACCTCTTGGTCATCGTTACAAATGGTGCATATCTGTTTACGCTACTTGGATTATAATACTTAGCAGTTTTCTTCTACTTGCAAAATATCATTACCAATTTTATGTTACTTTGATTTTGTAATTATTCATATTTGATTAGGTCATTAGATATCTCCTCTTTACCTTTTTTACTTGGTAATCATTCATATTATGTATCAAATGTTTTGTGCTGAGCTCAGAACCCTGTTTTGCTACATTTCTAAATAACCATTTATCTCCGTTACAATATATTTTTGGTAAAAATAGAATAGAAATATGTGTATTATATATTTTGATCAATGTGGTCGTCATACTCTGGCAGTGTTGTTTTAAAACACCCTGTATATATACGGTATATATAATATATATATATATATATATATATATATATATATATTGTGACGTTAACCACTCCGTTAGAACCGCATGGCTTGTGCTACAGTGACTCGCTAGGATCGCCAGGGCAGTGGATGTGGCTACAGTTTATGTATTAGGGTGTGCTTTATTTCATAATTATGAAAGCTCGTGTCATGGGCAGTCCAGAAAGGCTCTTTGTTTTCACCCATGTCAAGGCTTTATATATTTAATTGTAAAGTATATGTTTTATCATTAACTAGTAATGATGGGATCTGGGAGAGAGAGAGAGAGTAGAACAGAGTGAGAGGGGGGCGTGCAGTGTTTTTGCCCCGCTCGATGACGTCACGGCTGGCTGCCTCGTGGGGGTTGGTTGAGGGAGGTCCTTACCATGTTGCTAGCTTCTTTGTTAGTGGCTAGAGGACTTGTTACCTCTGTACTCTGCGCGGTGCAAACTAGTCCCGGTATATATACAGGTTCCTCGCCACTCTCTCCCTCAGATCTGGTTTCTAGAACGCATCTCTCTTTATCCTTTGATACCTGTCCTCCGCTCTGCACCTGAGAATCTTTTCCTCTGCCTTCCTCTCTCTTTTTCCATATCTTTCACCAACTTTTATTAATACCATATCGCCTCTGGTTAACTCTGCAAAATCAGCTTCATGCTGGCCAGTTGTATTGTGCGTTAAGGTCTGATATAACCCATTGCTAAGATAAGTTGATCACGAAGCATTGGTTGGCATTTATATTGTTTAAGTACCGCTTCCTATAATTATTAATGTTCTGCTGGATTAGATAATGCTAGACTAGGGGTCTGATATTATAAGGTATTGTTTCCTATGAGTGCTGGCTTTAGGAAAAAGCTGCACGACATACCTGAGAACTGGAGTTGATTGAGTAAATTCTAGTCTGTGTGCCATTGAGAGTTGAGCATGCACGAATGAGGGCTTTTTGCCTATACCATTCTGCACTGTTCTAAGCTCGTTGTTTGTCTTTGAGGTACGCCAGGAGAACGCTTAATACTTCGGTATTAAGGTTTCTCAAGAGTGCTACCCTTCCCTATAACGTAATATTTGACGCACAGACTTGAGATTTGCACTAGGCTATGCGGCATGCCATGCGCACCAGTATCTCGTATCATTGACTCTAGCTAGACTTTATCAGTCACCGTAGACATTAAGTATATTAACCTAATTACTCTTTTTATGCATACCCATTTATGATTACACAAGCATTTCGCAGCCTAGTTTGATGTATGGAGACACAAACGACTTAGGCTCTTTTTGTTGATAGGAGTACTGCATTGTCGTGGCAATTATTATTGTTGTAGCGTTTAGGATATTCTTGGCCCCGACTGCATTATATATTCTGCCTTTTTGTGTGCATAGCCTGCACGAGCATTGTTCCGCTGCCTGCCTTTTTGGGTTCCATTTCCGATACGAGCATCTTTATAGCATCTAACATTTAAAGAAGATTCCTTGTTGGTGTTGAAGGACTTTAGTGCACTTTCTTTCATGCAGGAGTGCCTGACATTTATTGATTATAGTAACGTAAGCTGTAACTTCTCTTACCACCTTACTTTGCATACCATAACCAAGTACCTTCGGTTATAGGTAGTAATAGGCTGTTTTCACATAACATTAAGCCTAGAGTAGACGCACATTTATTGAGAGTTTGATAGCCTATTATTGCATATAGAACTCTGCAGAGTATTTGTGTTCTTTGTTCACTGGGAATATACATCAGAGGTTGTATCTAGCGCTTTCCGTTGTAGCATTTATGCCATTACTAGTCCAATGAATAAGAGCCCTGATATATTTAAACCTCAGTCGTAACAAATGGCGACCTTACCTAGGATTTGGTGAACCTACATTTATTAGCAGGGAACATTTGTTGTTTTGGAGAATATTTTGCGGGGATCAGCAAGATTTTTTTTTTTTTTTTTTGCAACATTTTTTTTTTTTTTTTTTTTTTTAAGAGACAATGAACGGAGGAAGGAAAAACACAGATAAAACAAAAAGGTCCATGTGCCTAAAGGCATCCTCCATTCATAAAATGTTTGTAACAACTGGATTTAAACATTTGTAGATTGTAAGTTTGTGGAAAGCAATTCGAGGGAAGTGAATTCCAAAGAGTAGTAGCTCTGGGGATAAATGAATTCTGATAAGCAGAAGTCCTGCATTGTGGAGGAGAAAGTGTAAATTCATGGGCGCTCTCAGCTGCCCTAGTTCTACGGGGAAAGATGTGGAGAGGCGGCACAATTGAAGCAAGTTCCTCGGAACAATTGCTGTGAAAATATCTGTAGAATAATGCAAGGGATGCAACGTTTCTTCGTATGGATAATGTAGGAAGGTCCTGTGTGATTGCAGGGTTATTGATTAATCTAATAGCTTTATTTTGAATTTTGTCCAACTGCCTCAATGCAACCACTCCACTTCCACCCCACAGAGGTGAACAGTAATCCATCTGAGAACGCACATGACTTTTATACTGTATATCACGGCCAACTGCTCGTCAGTGAAGAATTCTCGAACTCTGTACAGGAGTCCCAGTTTTTTAGAGGCATTCTTAGCAATGCTTCTAACATAATGTGTCCAGCTCAAGTTAGTAGTTAATGTTACACCGAGAATGTCAATACTAGGGCAAGTGGGAATATTTACATCATTAAAAAATATATGGGAGTCAGTGAGATTCTGTCGGTTAGAAAATTGAATGTACTTGGTTTTCTGTGCATTAAAGGAAACTAGATTCTGTTGTCCCCATCCATTAATTCTAGAAAGGTCCTGGTTCAGAGAAATTGCAGTGTTTATTTTTGAATTTATAAGATCGGGTTGGGTGAAAGAATTGGTAAATGTGAAGGAACTGTGGAGTGTTGAGTCATCTGCGTAGGAATGTATTGGATTATGAGTGGTAGATATGAGATCATTGATATGAATGAGGAACAGAATTGGGGCCAAAACTGATCCCTGGGGAACACCAGCATTTATTGAGTGAAATTGAGAATAAAGGCCATCTACCATTACACATATTTTTCTGTTATGAAGATAAGAAGAAATTAGTGGAACTAATGATGCAAGGCCGTAGTGTGACACCTTCGACAATAAGGATTGATGCCAGACTCTATCAAATGCCTTTGATATATCCAGTGCTATTGTATGTGTTTCACCATGTTGGTCTGTAGCTTGGTTGATTTGATGCGTAAGAAGGCAAAGCATGTCTGCAGTTGATCGACATCGTCTAAAACCATATTGCCTATCACTGATTAATTTATTATTCTCAAGATGCTTAATTATGTGATTATTTAATATAATTTCAAAGACTTTACCAAGAGTGGAAGTTATAGCTATTGGAAATAGTATAGCCCTTGAGTATTTCCGAGAATTTGTTTGTGTATATTGAGGTATAAGAGTTTGGGGTACTTCTTTTCTGAATATTGAGGTGGGACATTTTTGTGAGCATCATGTCTTATACCGGATCAGAGGAGAATGGAGACACAGTACGTAATGTCGAAACTGAGGAACAGCAGTATGATGATATGGTTAATCAGGTGAACTGTGAGGAGGATGCTAGGATATTTTTGCAATGGCCTGTTACTGCCGAGCGGTTAGAGGGTGTGAATCGGTACGGTCTTCAATGCCTGGCCACAGCTATCGGTCATGCGGTTACTAGCAGCATGACCAGGGATAACTTGATAACGTGTGTACTGGGCAGGGTGACTGGTGAGCGAGATGGGTTGAGTGCTCAGAGCCCTTCGGCCATGCTTCCCCTACACTCGACTCCCAGCCATCCCAGTAGTTTGCCGACCCCGGGTACGCTTCCGCAGTTGGGTGGTAACTGGCAGGGTGGGTTGCCCCTGGGGGGACCACTGGTAATTTCAAACATTGTAGCACCTTCACCTCCTCAAGGGTTATCTCCAGAATTATTGTTTAAGCTCGAATTAGCTAAGCTTCAGCATCAGCAGCAATTAGAATTAGCCAAGATAGAAGAGAGAAAAACTATCAGTCAAGCAAAAATCCAAGCTGAGTCGACTAGGTACTGTGCCGACAGGGACGTAGAGAAGTCGCGAGTAGAGACAACGGGACAGCGACTTGGGGTTGGTAACCGTGCTCATGATCAATCTCTCTCGCACTTATTGAAACTGGTTCCGGTGTTTGATGAGAGTGGTGTAACAGAATTTTTCGCACGTTTTGAGAAGAAGTGTCAGGAACACCAGTGGCCAGAGAATAAATGGGCAGCACTTGTATCCTCTAGATTAATAGGCAAGGGTCTTAAAGCCTACGATGCATTACCTTTGGAGTCATGTATTGTGTATGAGGATCTCAAGGAGGCTGTCCTGAGGGCTTACGAACTGCAACCAGAAACGTACCGTTTGAAGTTCCGGGGTGTAACTAAGGGAAGAGATAGCACCTTTTTGGAACACGCCCGGGACTTGTCCGATGCTATGGGGAACTGGCTCCGATCTGAGAAGGTAACAACATTTGATGGAATTAAGCAGTTAACCTAACAAGTGCGCATGGGGGTAATTGGAAACGTCCCCCTGTGCTGACGTATTTGAGGTGTTTCCGTCACTAAAATATTCATTGTACCATTAATAGCATTAATACTTATCCATATGTGCCTATTATGGGTTGATTATAAAGGTATTAACCTGAAACAACAATAAAACGAGTGAAAACAGCGTTTGGATGGTCAAAATCGGAGATATAGCCCGCGAGTTGTATAATGTATGGGTGAGGCAAGCTGCTTTCCCGCCAATTTCCCCCAAGGCCACTGAGACACAGTCGATCGATACTCTCTCTCTCTCTCTTGCATTCGCTTGCTATCAGTGATGACCACACCCTGTAACCGGATTTCTAATGTTAGCACAAAAATATACCTCAGAATAAAGGAATAACAGGGAAAATAGGTGATAACTGAAGGAGAGGAGGAAAGTGGGGAAGGAGGGGAGGTAGAGGACTGAGATTTTGCATGGCCCAGGGGCCAAAAAAAAAAATTCGATGTCAAAACTTGATTTTTTTTTTCTCTGACTCTTAAGAGTCTCCCCGCAGTCCACCGGGGGAACTCTTAAGAGTCTCCCCGCAGTTCCCGGGTTAATGATGTTGGAGCAGTTCTTTAAGAGCATGGGCGGTGATCTAACTTTGAACTTGAAGGAAAAAAACCCAAGAACTCTAGTCGAAGCAGCAGAAATGGCTGATCGACGGCTGTCGTTGATTCGGGGTTGTGGGTCCTCACAGAAGTACGATGTAAGTGCTAAGGACCGTTATCCTCCCCCTCCCCGTAGCAATGACACATTTAAACAGAAGAGCCATGAAACTAAAACTGAATCCAAACCTTACACCACACCGTATGTGAAAAGTCAGGGGCCTTTTACATCACAGTATAAGCCGAAACCGAAATTTATGTGTTTTAGTTGCCACCAGGAGGGTCATAAGGCAAATGAGTGCCCTAGTCGACCTCCTCCGGCAGCCGTGTCTTTTGCTCACGGCATTGGAGTGTTCAAGAGGACATCGGAGTTTGTTAGAGGCATTTCTTCTGAGGTAAATACACTGCCAGTGCAGAAGGATCCGGAAGGCTTATTCCCTGTCCATGATGCCTTTAGTGACCACAGGGGACTTGGTTGTGTGGAGTGGGGGGGTAGAAGACATGAGGTGAGAATTTTGTGTGACACTGGGGCATCGCAAACACTGTTGAGAAATTTCACTGGTAAACCTGTCAATACGGCGCGGGTGGTTGTGGTTCAGGGAGTTAATGCGACAAGGTCATACCCGCTTGTAAGAATGAAGATGGAAGTTGATGGTGTGACTCGGGACCTGGATGTAGGAATTGTGGAGAAGTTACCTGTTGGGGGCGTCGACCTCCTTCTCGGCAACGACTTTGCGGGACCTACTTCTGAGGCTCCACCCTTGGTCGTTGCCGAGGAGCCGGCAGACGTGAGTAGGGAGGAGCAGGAGAGGGTTGAGAAGTGTCCGGTGCAGCCTATGGCGTGTGTTGTCACCGGAGATCCTGCATCCAGAGAGTCACATTCTGGTCAGCAATCTTTAGATCAGCGGAGGAAGGGTACCGAGAAGAGGTTGAAAGTTGATGCGGTTGAGAGTTTAGTATCAACGGACCTTCTCGGGGACTCATTATTAGGACCACATTTCGAGTCTGGAGAAGACCCAGTAACTGTTCCTGAAAAGGCAGAGGATGGGCTTAAAAAGATGAAAGAGTTGAAGGAGGACAGTGATGCACAGTCGGGAGATGTAGCAACAAGGTACCCTGATGCGTACCCTATGAGAAATGGGTCGGCGAAGACGGTGGTCCGAAGCTTGCTAGTGTATTTTTCCCGGTATGGTTTCCCGCAGGGGATTCAGTCAGTCCAGGGACCCAACTTCACTTCTAGCCTCTTTGTTCAAGCAATGCCGCAGCATGGGATTGTTGGGGTTGTGTCATCTGCGTATCATCCGGAGAGCCAGGGTGTGTTAGAGCGATGGCACTCAGACTTGAAATCTGTGCTTCGTTGTTGTTGCTTTGAGAGTGGGAAGGATTGGGATCTTGGCCTGCCATGTGTTTTGTTTGCTGTGCGGGAGGTACCTGGGGAGAGTTTGGGATTCAGCCCTAATGAGCTCGTCTTTGGACACCGTGTCAGAGGGCCTCTCCATATGGTTGAAGAAGTATGGGAGGGCACAGAAAAACCTTGTTCTATGCTCAGGTGTGTCCTCAACAGTCGAGAACGGATGTTGCGCAGTCTGGAGTTGGCTGGCCGTAATTTGACTAGCTCTCAGGTCCTCAGGAAGGACAGGTACGACCTCAAGGTTGAACTCAGGGAGTTTCACGTGGGTCAGGAGGTGTTGATTCTACTGCCCCTTGTAGGTCACCCCTTATCCGCGAAGTACGCTGGTCCTTATAGGGTGGTGGAAGAGCTATCAGACCTGGATTACTTGGTAGCCACTCCAGACAGACGGAAGCGCAATCAGTTATGTCGTGTTAATCTTGTGAAGGAGTATGGGAGGCACCCCCCTGAGCCTCTCACTGTGCCTGTGATGACGTTTAGCAGTCAAGGTGGAGAAGGAGAACGGGACAGTCAAGCTCAGGTGGAGGTTAACTGGAAGGATAAGAAGTTCAAATGGGCGCCTGAGTGTGAGAAGGTGTTTAGAGAACTAAAACACCTGTTGTGCACTCACCCGATCCTCAGGGCCCCTGACTTTAGCCTACCTTTCCAACTAGCAACGGAGGCTAGTCGTGTGGGGGCTGGTGCCATCCTTGTGGAAAAGGACGATGATGGGCTGGAGCATCCGTTTAGTTTCTGCTCGGAGAAGTACAATTCGGCCCAGGGGAGCTGCTCTGTTGTCGAGGAGGAGCTGCTGGCAGTTGTGCTTGCGCTGGGGCATTTCGAGGTCTATGTTCCAGCCTATGGTCCGGTCGTTGTAGTTTACCCAGATCATCACCCTCTCAAGTTCTTGGACCAGTTTCACAATCGGAATATGAGGCTGACCAGGTGGTCACTAAGGTTATTGGTATATAACCTGGACATACGCCATATTGCCGGTTGTGACAACGTGGTTGCAGATGGTCGTTCAAGGGTATATGATCCTGGGTAGATTGACACACGGGTAGCCTCCTGCTTTAGTTTGAATAGTATTTTGCGCTTGGTGCTTGTTGGCTCATGGTTGTAGCCCTGTGTATTGGGTCGTAAAGCAGGAGTTGAGCGTTTGGTATAGAAGAAAAAACTAGGCTTGCCCCTATAGTGCAGCCGAAATAAACAAATTAAAAACATAAAAATCAAATAAAAAACTCTTTCTTTGATAGTTGAATTTTTTCAGTATGTTATAGCAGTAATTCTGAGTTGCACTCCTCTCAGAATGCTGGGCTAGAGAAGCTCGCTCTTGAGGAGCATAACTACATATAATTTAACCTATTGTGTTGGGGAGGGTTATAATTTTGTAAAATGTTTTGTTGAGGAACTGTGCCAGATATTTTACTGCCGCTGGGTGATGGGAAGTAGAGATATAGCATGGGTTCTAACCATCACATTTTTGTGAGCCTTGGGGCCTCTGAGAAAAATCTTGGGGGGGGTGTGACGTTAACCACTCCGTTAGAACCGCATGGCTTGTCCTACAGTGACTCGCTAGGATCGCCAGGGCAGTGGATGTGGCTACAGTTTATGTATTAGGGTGTGCTTTATTTCATATGAAAGCTTGTGTCATGGGCAGTCCAGAAAGGCTCTTTGTTTTCACCCATGTCAAGGCTTTATATATTTAATTGTAAAGTATATGTTTTATCATTAACTAGTAATGATGGGATCTGGGAGAGAGAGAGAGAGTAGAACAGAGTGAGAGGGGGGCGCGCAGTGTTTTTGCCCCACTCGATGACGTCACGGCTGGCTGCCTCGTGGGGGTTGGTTGAGGGAGGTCCTTACCATGTTGCGAGCTTCTTTGCTAGTGGCTAGAGGACTTGTTACCGCTGTACTCTGCGCGGTGCAAAATAGTCCCGGTATATATACAGGTTCCTCGCCACTCTCTCCCTCAGATCTGGTTTCTAGAACGCATCTCTCTTTATCCTTTGATACCTGTCCCCCACTCTGCACCTGAGAATCTTTTCCTCTGCCTACCTCTCTCTTTTTCCATATCTTTCACCACCTTTTATTAATACCATATCCCCTCTGGTTAACTCTGCAAAATCAGCTTCATGCTGGCCAGTTGTATTGTGCGTTAAGGTCTGATATAACCCATGTATGTTAGTTGTTAAGATAAGTTGATCACGGAGCATTGGTTGGCATTTATATTGTTTAAGTACCGCTTCCTATAATTATTAATGTTCTGCTGGATTAGATAATGCTAGACTAGGGGTCTGATATTATAAGGTATTGTTTCCTATGAGTGCTGGCTTTAGGAAAAAGCTGCACGACATACCTGAGAACTGGAGTTGATTGAGTAAATTCTAGTCTGTGTGCCATTGAGAGTAGAGCATGCATGAATGAGGGCTTTTTGCCTATACCATTCTGCAGTGTTCTAAGCTCGTTGTTTGTCTTTGAGGTACGCCAGGAGAACGCTTAATACTTCGGTATTAAGGTTTCTCAAGAGAGCTACCCTTCCCTATAACGTAATATTTGACGCACAGACATGAGATTTGCACTAGGCTATGCGGCATGCCATGCGCACCAGTATCTCGTATCATTGACTCTAGCTAGACTTTATCAGTCACCGTAGACATTAAGCATATTAACCTAATTACTCTTTTTATGCATACCCATTTATGATTACACAAGCATTTCGCAGCCTAGTTTGATGTATGGAGACACAAACGACTTAGGCTCTTTTTGTTGATAGGAATACTGCATTGTCGTGGCGATTATTATTGTTGTAGCGTTTAGGATATTCTTGGCCCCGACTGCATTATATATTCTGCCTTTTTGTGTGCATAGCCTGCACGAGCATTGTTCCGCTGCCTGCCTTTTTGGGTTCCATTTCCGATACGAGCAACTTTATAGCATCTAACATTTAAAG
>JBAKBP010018066.1:0-47509 GCA_037953745.1 Lithodes maja
CTATCACCATCATTACTATCATAATCATACCTACTGTTACTACCATCTCTGCTTCTGTCGTAATCAGTATTATCACCATCACTACTACTATCCCCATCATCACTAATAAAATCACCAAGAATACTGGAGGATTCGTCCCGAAAACAACTCGCCCCCAACGGTGGGCGACAATTGTCGCATTCCCCAACCGAATTTGCCTGCAATATTTGGTGACTATACATCAACCCGTTCAGTACTAGTTCTGTCTTTTTCAGTTTATACTGGATGATATTAAGACTATTTTATTCAGTTTAATTAGCAGGCTTTAAACTATCCTAATTAACCCTTTTCCCACTACAGATCCTGGATCATAAGATCCACATAATCGTCTAGGCTAATTATAGCTAGAATAAGATAAAAAAAAGACTTCGCCAGTACAGAAAGGGTTAAACAGTCTAGGAAAAGTTTGGTGAAAAATATAACTTATTTTTATCTTTGACTTTGACCTTAAGTATTAGAATATTTAAATGAAATTTGTTATTTATTTAAAATGCAACGAACCGTCGGCTTATCAAAATTTTAGCATTTTTTATGATGAAGGTTGACTTTTGACTTTGACCTGTGAACTTTACCTTTATGTAGGATTATATTTGTTGCTTGCATTGATGTAACCCTGGAAAATCAAATAAGCGTGCCAAACTTAATTAATGATCATTAACTAAAGTCTATTCGCCCCGCCGTTGGGGAGCCATGGTGGCGGGGCTCGAAGCGGGGTCGGTGTCATCCACTCTTCGGAGCAGGGATTACAACGGCGTCGTGGACGAAGTACCACCCAGTCTTCTTTGGGATAAGCGGAACCTTCCGGCGACTGCGTTTTTCTGGTTCCCGATTTTGACCTCATTGCGGAGGGTTTCCTCCTCCTTTTTCACTAAATTGTGCCGGCTAGGCTCAAGACTCCTTTCCTCGCTGAGTGGAGAGTTCTGACTCCTACCCGTTTACAGGGGCAGTGGCAGCTAGCTCACTGCACGTGGGGGTTGGTGGCGGCGGCGCGGTCGCCCGTGCTGTCGCTCCATGGACCGCCCATCAGTGAGGCCCGGTCTCGGTTTCCGGGGGTCCGGTCTACCTTCCTGGTGGGTTTCCTGGCTTCTGTCTGGCTGCCCTCCATTACGTACAGATTGGGGATGTTTGCAATTCATTTTGCCCTCCGTCCCAGTATAGCGGTTTTGCCTAAGCTAGGCCTCTCTGTACGTAGTGGTTCTATCCCCCCTTGTCTAGGGGGGTAGGGTATGGGGATGAAACCCCCTAGGACCTGCCCCTGTTTGTGCCGTCGGTGTGGGGGTCTGAGCTTCCTGACTCGCGACGGGTGGCTCTGTTAGCTCTTATGGTACGCTCTTTATTTTTGCTTTGTTTCTGAATTTTCTTTTCTTTCTTTTTCTTCCCCTTGGTTAGTTTTTCTTTCCTTTTTCGTTTTCCGACAAACCGAAATTAGAATAGTAAAAACAACTTTGGTCATCATGGTCCGTCCATGCAACCCCGCTACCCCGGACCAAGCTAAGGCGCACCCTGTCCCCGTCCCACGCGATCTCACGGACTCCACCTGACCTTTCTCGCCTCTCTGGGGCTTCCGCCCTAGACGCATCCGTACCTACTAGTACCGTACCAGCTCCAACCTCGGACTCTCTCCTCATTGACCGCTCTCCGGCGCCTTCCTCGGCTTCGACTTTGGTAGACGTGGAGTGTCGCCTCTTTCCGATTCTTCATTAGTTCAGCCTGCTCTTTCTTCTACAGCTTCCTCTTCCATATCCCTCCCCCCTCCGCCAGTTCAGCCCTCTTCTCTTCCGTCGTTTGCTATCCCTTCTACTGCTTCTGCCACTCTTCCTTCCTCCATTGCTTACTCATCTGTCACTTTCGAACCATATTCTCCTTCTTTTTCTTCTTCAGTTCCTTCTCCTTCGGTTCCATCTACTTCAGTTTATTCTCCTTCAGTTGCTTCTTCTGCTCGCCCTCGTTCTTCTATTCTTCCTCTCCGATCTCTTTGCCCCTGCCGATTTTGTTAAATTCTTTTCTATCCCCGCCTCCGCCCCTCTTGCCGGAGATGACCTTCTGTTCCACCTCAGTCTACTTCAGAAGGTGGGCAAGGATGTCACTTTCCACTCTAGTCATGATCATTCCCGTCTAGTTACAGTGCAAAACGAGTCAGGCTGCTGCTATGGCGGCCTTTGCAGACCCCAACGGTACTCCCATCCCTGCTTTTAAAGACCAAAGAATGAACTCGTGCACAGGTACTGTCCTGATCCCTTCTTATATCCAACTCGGTGATCGGGACTTCAAAGATTGCGCCGACCTTATTGGGAAGGCCGTTGTTGCTCAAGACCATGTTGTAATTAATGTAGTCTGTTACACCATCCAACCTCGCCGCTATCACTCTAATATTGCTAAAATAATGTTCGATGGTAATATTCTCCCTTCTCACGTTATTGTCGGTGGTACTCGCATAGACGTCTTAGAATCCCTTCCCCGCCCTCAGCAGTGCAAGGGTTGCTGGCGTTTTGGCCATCCCGTGGAATACTGTCGCTCTCTCAACCCAGACTACCCTACATGCCCGTACTGTGCGCAACCTGGCCATATTGCTGATGAATGCCCGTCTACGACCCCCCGCTGCCTCAACTGTAAAGCCTCCCATCCTGCATATTCCCATGATTGCCCTGTTTACAAATTTGAATCTGAAGTTACAATTCTTAAAGCAAAACAAGGCCTTACTCACTCTGCTGCCCGTAAGGAAACTCTTCGCCTGGGCTTCTCACCTCGTCCGATTTTTGCACTTATCTCTCACCCTCCCGTCTCTTCTTCCACTCCCTCCGTTCCGCTTCCCTTGTCCTCGTCCTCTTCCTCTACTTCCTCTGTTCCGCTCTCTGTCCCTTCTAAGCTCTCCAAACCACTGACCTTGCTATTCAATGAATCCTTGCAGTCTGGGACTATGCCTGATCAGTGGAAGCTAGCCAACGTAACACCGATATTCAAAAAAGGCAGCAAATCCCTACCCAGTAACTATCGTCCAATTAGCTTAACATCAATTGTATGTAAAATGCTAGAAACGGTCATAAGAGACAGACTCGTAAATCACTTAGAGGCAAATAACTTACTTAAAGATACTCAACACGGCTTTCGTAAAAAACGTTACTGTTTAACAAACCTCTTAGACTTCTTCCACGATATCTTCAACCTCTACGATGAGAGTAAAGCTGTAGATATTGTATACCTTGATTTTCAAAAGGCCTTTGACAAAGTTCCCCACAAACGATTACTGCTAAAACTAAAAGCGCATGGAATACAAGACGGTGTGTTGAAATGGATAGAAAATTGGCTCCGCGACAGAAAGCAAAGTAGTCATAAACGGTAAGGCATCTAAATGGACCAATGTAAGTAGTGGGGTACCCCAGGGGTCGGTACTAGGACTAATTCTCTTTCTAATTTACATCAACGACATAGATGAGGGTCTCACCTGTACAGTCTCGAAATTTGCTGACGATACAAAAATTGCAAATAGCTTACTCTCAAAAGAACAAGTTGACGATATGCAACACAATCTAGATAAATGGTCATGTTGGGCCCAAATTTGGCAAATGAGTTTCAATGCGGATAAATGTAAAGTACTACATATCGGATACCTAAATGAGAAAGCAAACTATTCGATGAATGGCACTCGGCTTAAGAATGTAAACAAAGAAACCGATCTGGGAGTAACTATATCGAGTAACCTAAAACAGAGTCAACAATGTTCAGAAGTTGTTAAGAAGGCAAACAAAATAATTGGCTTTATAGGCAGGTCATTTGAGCATAAATCCAAAGATGTTATCCTAACCCTTTACAATTCCTTAGTCCGCCCTCTTCTGGAATACTGCGTTCAATCCTGGTGCCCTTATTACCAAAAAGATATAAACAAGCTAGAACGAGTTCAACGTAGAGTTACCAAAATGATACCTAGCCTAAAGAACAAACCATACGAAGAGCGTCTTAGAGAATTAAATCCATTTCCTTTAACCCAGCGCAGATTAAGAGGCGACTTAATTAAAGTGTTCAAAATCATCAAAGGCATCGACAATATGAACTGTAGTAAGTACTTCACTATCGACCAATCTAATTACACGCGGGGAAACGGTTGCAAAATTATTGGTAAATCTTTTAACTCACACGAATCTAAGAATTTCTTCTTCAATAGAGTTGTCAACTTGTGGAATGGGCTTCCCCGAGACGTTATAGACTGCAGCACCGTTGATTCATTTAAACTCCGCTTAGACAAATATCTCGCATCAAACCCGCGACTGACTGCGTTTGTAAATGAATAACTTTATTGTATTCCCACCTCAGTTACTAACCCATCTGTCCCCTACTAACTTCCTAATCCTGCCACGGACATTAGTTCTAGGGCAGTAGTTCCCTTTCCAATGTTCCCTTACCCACTCTAAACCACTGTTTGGACACTTGATCCTCAGTGTTTTGGAGGACAAGCAGCCTAGAAGGGTCACTAGACCTGTTGTTGCTTGATTTCCTTTGTACTCCTTTGTACTTCTACGCCTTCGGTTTCTTCTGTCTCCACTACTCCTATTACTGTCTTAGTCTTCTATCCCTTTGTCTAACTCTTTCTCTGTGCTTGACTCTTCTACTCCTACTTCCGTTTCCACTACTTCCTCTACTCGCCCCTCTTCTGGTTTGGCTCAACGCCCCGCCCGCCAGCGGTCCCATCCCAAGCCTTCCTCTAGTTCTTTCCCTCGTCTCGTGGTTCCCTTTCCTTCCGGTCTCCTGTCTCTACCAAACGGATTTCCAAAATTCCTTCCCGTACCTCCCGTTCTCCCTCTCCCCACTCCTCTTCTAAACGCAGGGACTTCCACCGTAATGTCCGGAGTCAAAGTCCCGGTGAGAAGAAGAAAGAGGTTGCCTCCTTCCTCCACCCCTCCTTCCTCCTCCTCTCCATCTCTTTCTTCTTCTTCCTGCCTTCGCCCTCCCTCTGACTTAAACATGTCCTTTGAGTCCATTCCCAAGATTAAAGACTTTCTCGATTCTTCTCGTCCCCCGCCTCTTACCGTTTCAGCTGACATTCATCCCGTCCCCTCTACACTGCCCCTTACCCCTAAACCACCTCCTCCTTCCCCTGTCCCCCCCTCCTCCGGCTCTACCCCTTCCCAACCTTCTCTTCCTTCTGTCTCTTTCGTCCTCTGCCCTTCCCTCCTCTCACTCTGGCCATCCTCTTTCTTCTCTTTCGCTGTAAAGCCTCCCTATGCCCCCCGGTTTTCGGTCCTCCCCTCTGCCTCCTTCTCTTCGGTCTCCCCGTTAACCCATCCACCTCTTCATTGTTGTACATAAGTGTGTATTTTTCCCTTTATCATTATTTGTATTTATCGGTCTCCCCGTTCGCCCATCCGACTCTTCATTGTTGTACATAAGTGTATTCTTCCCTTTCTTTTTTTGTTGGCTTTTGCCTCCTTTTAATTCTCCACGTTATCCTCCTTCACCTTTTCTTAGTTGTACATAAGTGTGTGTGTTTTACCTTTATTGTTATTTGTGTATATTTCTTTCCTTCTGTGTGTCCTTCCTCTTTTTCTGTGCGTTCTTATTTTCGGTGGCTTTTGCCTCCTTTTATGGTTTTCTTTTGTCTGTTTTCGTTGTTTTTTCGTCCTTTAGTCTCTTAGTTTCTTTTTTCTTTTTGTTTTATTATGTCCATTTTGCAGTGGAATCTTCGTAGTCTTAATGCTCAAAGGATTGAATTACGTTTTCTTTCTCTTCACTCCCCTTAGGTCGTTTGTCTTCAGGAGCCTCTTCTTTTCTCTCTTGTTCCCTTTCCTCATTACTCTTTTTATAGTTCTCTCCATGATTCTTGTCTTATTCATTTTTCTGTCCCTTTTGAAGAGCTGTCCTTTTCTACTCATTTCCCTTGCACCTTTGCTAGAGTCTATCTTGACCGCTGGTTAACAGTGGTTTCTGTGTATTTGTCGCCTTCTCTTCCCATCGATTTTACCGAATTCTCAGATTTTATCTAAGTTGCCCACTCCATTCTTAGTCCTTGGTGATTTTAATGGTTGGCACACCTTGTGGGGTGACAATGTTATTTCACCCCGGGGTCGTCGGCTTGAACCTTTTCTCTCGGACCGTAATCTTTTTATCCTTAATTCTGGTGCTCCTACTCATTTTGATGCTCGGACTCGTACGTTTTCCTGTATCGATCTTTCCCTGTGTTCCCCTTCAGTTTCCTTTGATTTTCATTGGTCAGTTCTCGAGAATTCTCACAATTCCGACCATTTTCCCATTCTCCTTTCTCTGACTACCTACTCTCCTACTCCTAACTCCCCTCGTTGGTGCTTCCAGCGGGCGGACTGGTCTTTCGCTTCCCTTACTGTTCCTTCTTTGCTTCCTCCTCCTTTCTCATCGGTCCATGTCATGCTCTCTTTTTTTCTGGATCTGGTTTTCGGTGGTTCTTTGACGTCCATTCCCCGGACGTCTCGCCCTTTCTCGTCTAAATGCGTCCCTTGGTGGTCTTCTGAGTGTTCCAGGGCCCTCCGGGTTAAACGGGCGGCTTGGAAAAGTTTTCGCCGTAAGCGTCTCGCCCCTGCTTCTCAGGAGTCATTTTTTCTCTTTCGCCGTGCATCTGCTCTTTTCAGTCGTACTACCAAAGCCGCTAAACGCCTGAGTTGGGAGTCCTATGTTTCTTCTATTACATCTCGCGCTCCTGTCGCATCGGTTTGGAAACTTATTCGTAAGATCTCTGGTAAACATCTTCCCTTCCGTGCTCCAGTCCTCCGCGTTGGTGGTGTTTCTGTGGCAGACTCCGAAACAATTGCTAATCGATTGGGCTCTTACTTTAGCTCCGTTAGCAGTGGTTCTCGCCTCTGCTGAGTTTCACTCGCTTAAAGTAGTTGCGGAAAGTACTCCAATTACTTTTAGTCTTTACTCTGACGAATCCTATAATGCTCCTTTTTCCTCACCTGAGTTACGCACCGCTCTCCGTGCCTGTAAGAACACTTCTGAGGGTCCTGATGGTATCCATTATCTCATGCTCAAACATCTTTCCTCGCCAGCTCTGGTCTTCTTGTTAGCTCTCTACAACAAGATTTGGTCTTCTGGTGTTTTCCCTCCCTCTTGGAGTACTGCCCTGACCATACCTTTTCTTAAACATGGCAAGTCTGGGTTCTCCCCACAGGACTATCGCCCTATTGTCCTTACCAGTTGCCTGTGTAAACTCTTTGAACGTATGATTAACGCTAGTCTCATGTGGATTCTTGAGTCGCGCCATTTGTTTTCTTCCCAGTTCGGGTTCAGACGTGCTCGTAGTACGCTTGACCCCCTCATTCGCTTGGAATCTTATATCAGGACAGCTTTTGCTCTTCTTCAAACTGTCATTGCTGTTTTTTTCGATCAAGAAAAAGCCTATGATTCTACCTGGAAGTACCACATTTTGCGTCGGCTCCGTTCTTGTGGCATTTACGGTAATCTGGGAGTCTTTATTCAGAATTTTCTTTCTTCTCGGTCCTTTCGTGTCAGTCGCTTCCCACTTATCTCGTCTTTACCCTCGGTTAGGTGTCCCTCAGGGTTGTCCTGAGTACCATCCTTTTTCTCGTTGCTATCAACAGTATCGTGTCTTCTATTCCTGTCGGGGTTCGGTCTTCCTTGTATGTCGACGACTTTGCGATTTACGCAGCCGACTCAGATATTGCCGCTTTACATCTTCTTATCCAATCCGCTATTCTGGCTGTTTCTTCATGGGCAACCCGCCACGGGTTCAGTTTTTCCACCTCCAAATCCTGCGCGATGTCCTTTACTCGTTGCCATTCTATTCCTCATCCTCCTCTTACTCTTTATGGTACTGCCCTCCCTTATCGTTCCTCTACTACTTTTTTGGGTCTTCCTTTTGATTCTTGTCTTAATTGGTCCCCTCATGTTTCTTCTCCAGGTTGCTGCCTTACTCCGCCTCCGCCTTCTTCAGTCCTTGTCCCACCTCACTTGGGGTGCTGATCGAGCGCTTCTTCTTCGGCTTCATACGGTTCTTGTCCTCTCTTAAGTTGGATTATGGCTCTCAAGTTTACTCTAAAGCCTCTGATTCTGTTCTCCATGCTCTTGATTCTGTTAATCACTATGGTCTTTGTCTTGCCCTTGGTGCTTTTTGTTCCTCTCCTGTTGAAAGCCTCTATGCCGAGTCTGGTTTCCCTTCTCTTTATCGCCGTCGGGCTCTCCTGTCCCTTCGTTCTTACGCTCGCCTTCAACAATTCCCATCTTCACATCTTTCCCTTCCCCCTTCAGTCGTTGCTACTTTTTCGTCTCACCCCCGTCTTGGTTCTCAGTTTTCTGTCTGCATGCTCTCGCTGCTCACATCGTGCGCTTTCCCTGTTTCTAACTTCCTCCCTTTCCGCTTTTGCTCTTTTCCCCCCTGGCTTTTCCCTCGTCCTTCGGTTTGCCCTTCCATCCTCCCTTGTTCCAAGTCCTCTACTTCTCCCCTCGTTCTTCGGTCTCGTTTCTTAGATCACCTCTCTCTTCACGCTACAACCACTCCTGTGTTTACTGATGGCTCCAAGACGTCGGTAGGCGTGGGGTTTGCCGTCTTTTTCCCACTTGCTCGTATCAATATTCTTTACCTCCCGTTGCCAGTATTTTAACTGCTGAACTTTATGCTATTTTTTTTGCCCTCCGTTTTATGTGTTCCTTCCCCTCTTCGTCCTTTACTTTGTTCCGATTCTCTCAGTGCTCTACTTATCTTACAGTCCTCCCCTGCTCTCCACCCTTTAGTTCTTTCCATTCAGGAATGGCTTTTCCGCCTTTCCGTCCGTGAAAAGCTTGTACATTTTTGCTGGGTTCCCAGTCACGTTGGCGTTTGCGGTAATGAACGGGTTGATTGCCTTGCTCGTTCTGCTGCCGTGCGGGGTACCCGCTCCTCACTTGCTGTCCCGGCCTCTGATTTCTTCCCTGCCTTGTCCAGGTTTCTTTGGTCGAGGTGGCAGACTCAGTGGTCCACTATCTCCATTAATAAACTTCTTTCTGTCAAACCGTCAGTTTCTGGGTGGTATGATCCCTCCCACCGTAATCGCCGGTGGGAGACGGCTTTGGCCCGTCTCCACATTGGCCACACCGGACTTACCCATTCGTTTTTTATGTCCCGTTCTCCTCCGACTCTTTGCTCGCGCTGTACCGTTCAGCTTTGTCTCCCATCTTTTCCTCGATTGCCCCTTATTTTCCGTTGCCCGAATAAGTTTCTTCCCTTTTCTGGCTTTCCTCCGCCGGCCGCCATGTCTTGCTGATTTTCTTTCTGAATCTCCCTCGTTTTCTGTCTCCCGTATTATGTCCTTCCTTAGTCATGTTAGAGTTCTCGATGATTTAGTTAACTTCCTTCCCGTCTTTAAATATTTCGTGCCATATGGCCTTTGTCGCCTGGTGCGTTGACTTCATTAATGTAATGTATAGTCTATTCGCTGTAAGTAGGAGAGTAAACATGACCTAACCTCTGTAACTCAAAAACTACTAGAGTAATAGAGCTAATAGTTCTACCATTTGGGAAGAGTCAATGAAAGGAATAGATGTGGAAATTTACAGCCAATTTGCTCTAGCCACATATGCTCACATAATTATGTATGAAATATAATTTATATACTTATTCTTTGAGCTATTTCCACTCTATGATTTATTAAAGTTACAATAACTTATTGTTAGTTTCGAAACTCAGTCACGCATACATAACTATTATCTAAATCATGATTCATGAATTTATATTCATAATTATTACTCTGTTATTAGTTTTATCTCTAGATCAAGTTACAATAACTTATTTGTTAGTTCCGAAATCAAATTGTGTCCTATTTTCCATAACTTCAGTGCCGCGTGTATGCTATCGCAGTAACTATTATTTACCCTGAGTGAAGCCATATTGAGAGCCTTTGTATAATTATTTATTCAGGCCAATATTTATTGTGATTTGAGACTTAACATCTGTTATTATGCATATGTTCCATTGTAACATTATTATTTATATACCCGGTATAAATATTATTTCCATAAGCATATTGAGAAACCCTAGCTGTTAAGGAATAAAACTTGTGAACCTTTAATGTGTTTTGTGTCCATTGTTTATTACTAGAGTGTAGTTCATAGAGCCAAGGCCAGTCTTTTCCCAACTGAGAGGAACCCAAGTTGCTGATTCCTAAGGTGGAAGTCGCAATCAGATTATCTCAAGTGTTATTATAAATGTGGCATAACATTATTGATAATGTAAAAGTATCACAAGATTTTTGGTGAATATTATTTCAAGACTTACAACTAATGTTGGGCGTAGTTACTACAGTATCTTAACCTCTCCGCGGCGCACAGGGGGTTTTCTACAGGATAAGACTGTGCGCACCTATGATGATTTTGGGACCTATTGCAAATTTCGATAAAAAGTAAATCGTGTAGGGAATGTTTGCGTGCATCGGCCCATATATATTTGACCCCCCAAAAAATGTCTGGGGGGGGGGGGGAACGGTCCGTAGTTGAAAAATGTGGAGCGAATGGCACCGCGCGGCTAGATTGTCATCGAGCGGCGAGATTTCCCTGCCGAATATTTACGCGCGCAGGGGATAGGAGAGGGAGGAGGGGGTGGGTTACCACGTATTATCACGTATATGTCCATTTTTGAGCCCTTTTAGGCTATGTAGAGTATGTATACATATGTAGGCCACCCATATAACCATGAATATGCCTCGGTGACCAAAAATTGCAATATATAAGGGAATTATAAGAGAATTTTTAGGCGGGAATGAAGATGTGTTGGAGGTTTGGCGGCAATTTATGAGCTGAGTGTGGTTTACGCCATACATATCACGTATATCTTGTACGTAGAGCACAGTCATGCTATAATACAGACTTGTACGTATGTATACGTGCCATATATCAAAATATATACCGCATATTGACCAATTCATGCGATATTTATGCACATTATCAAGGAGTTTCTATGCGTGAACCAAGGTGTGAGTGAGTTGTGCTGGGAATGAAAGGGGGAGAGGGTGTGTTACGCCATAAATATCACGTAAATCTTGTATTTAGAGCACTGTCATGCTATAATAAAGACTTGTACGTATGTAGGCGTCCCATATAACAAGGAATATACCGCATATAGCCCAATTGATGCGATATTTACGCAAATTGTGAATGTGTTTCTAGCAGACGGAAGCCTGAAAGGGTGGGTGGGTGGGAGGGTGGGAGGGAGGGAGGCATGCAGGGGTGCAGGGAGGGAGTGAGTGAGTTGTGAAGAGAAGGAAGGCAGGCAGATCTCTAGATAGATAACCAGCTGTGTGACAATTGTGAAGGCGCCCGAGGCGTATGGATGCTTGGGATTTTGAACCTTATGTCTTCCAGGTGTCTGGTGTTTGTTGCCACCAAGAGTTTTAGAATAACATGAGTCAGGAATGGAGAGAGAGAGAGAGAGAGATAGATAGAAACTGAGACATGCATATGTCTTACATATAAATGGACTTCAGAATTGCATTGTTAGGCAAGCAGACATTGCATTTTAGACACATGTGAAGTACCACAGAAACATGTAGGCCATTGACTGTCAATAAAGTACTATATTATAGACCACCAGCGACGGTGGTCAGTAAACACGTGCAGATTGCCTTTTGCGATAAAGGGCTAAATATAGAATGGTGTCTCCTTACACTTGCGAAAGGGTAGATTGCCACCAGAGAAACGTTTACTTATTTATTTCCAAGTAATCTGCAATCTAAATGTATATTCGAGACCTACTGCAATTATTTGTATGACAGTCATGACTATGTATAATCCAATATACGCGCGTAGGCGAGACATAAGAAAGCTGGTTGAGCAATTTTCGACACCCACACAGTTATTATTCTTTTTTATTTACAATATTATACAATACAAATGTATTTGTGAAGAGTATTTTATCCATTGTATTTATACAAATTTTGTTCCCAGACAGAGCTGCTGTGGCTGGTGTAGCTGGGGCATAAAGGGAGCGGCAAGGGTCACCGCTTGACCGTGTGAAAATGAGTGGAGTCGCACTGAGAGGCAATTTTGCTGAATGTTTTGGCAATTTTGGACAGAATAAAGTTATATAATTACTAATTCTTGACAGAGACAAACTTTTATAAACCTTGGCATGATATAATTGATAATCCCATCAATTTACAAACTTAAATTGGTGGGATAATTCATTTTTTTTTGTATATTGTCATTTCGATTGTAGACACTAAGTTTTGAGTGATATTTGGTATGAGCTCCTGTGGCATGGTTGGTAAGGTCGCGGACTGGAAAACTCAAAGTGTGCTAGGGTTGTGTGATCGAATCCAGGAGGGGGTTATGGGGAAGGTTTTATATTTTCTAGAACATTTTTGATAATTGTTTTTTTTTTTTTTTTTAAAAGATCATGCCATTGTATTCAATAAATATGAAATATTCATAGAATATATCATATTGTAAGAATACAATGACATGACCTTGTGTTTTTTTTTTTTTTTAATAGTTTGTTTTATTATCTTAGTAGGTTTGACAGGATTCGTTGAAACTTATTTATTTTTGTAAAATTCATTTGAGGTAAGAAAATAATTATATACACATGACTTTGGCTAATAACAAACATATATTGATATACTAAAAAAATAAGGCATATTACATGTAAATCTTTGAAACTTGTAAACTAAATAATGAAACATACAATTATATAATGTAAAAGCTATATCACAGGGTCATCTTTGGAACTTATACATTATATAATATATATGTTACATTATGAGGTAGCGTGATCAATTAGGTCAGGTCAGGTAAGGTAGGGCGCGAGTCCAGGACAGGGCTGGGCAGGGGGCGAGTCCAGGGCAGGGCACGGGGCGAGTCCAGGGCAGGGCAGGGCGACACTCAATAATTTTTGAAGGTGTGGTAGTCCCCGAAGCAGTCACCCAGGCAGAGTGCAACTTTGCACTCTGCGCACATTGAGGCGACTCTTTTTGTGACATGGGGTTTCCTGACACTGGAGCTGCAGACAGTGCACTGCGCCTGCCTGTGACGAGTGCCAAGCAGCTCAGTGTTGATGGGGTAGTGTCTTTCGACACCCAGCTGGATACGGTCAGGAACGTGATCCCCACGCCATGCCGTACGTCTGAGTGGTGGTGCCATATTTCTCCAGGAGTTGGTATGAGACTTTGTACACGAACTCCCGGAATTTCAGTTTCTGGTTTGGGGCCATATTCTTTTTGACCAACCACAAGTTGTAGGCGTTCAGCATCGTTATGTCAACAAGGTGGAGGAAGAGCTTGTGATACCACTTCACAGTCTTCCTCAGACACTCAACGCCTGACAGCTGACAGTCAGACTTGTCCACCATGCGCATGTTTTTGGTGTAGTCCACTACCATGTCGGGCTTGTAGATGGTCTTCCTGGTTCGGTAGTAGATTTTGCCAGAATCCATCTGGGCACCTGTGTGGACGGTGGAAAGCAGGTGGACGTCTCGCTTATCCTTCCACTTCAGGGCTATCACTTTCCCACACTTCTCGAGCTGCTTGAATTTCTGCCCCTTTAGTCGCTTTCTTCGCACATGCCCCTCGCGGTGTTCCTGGGCCAGGTCGTCTTCTGAAGGTGTGTCACTGGAGGAGGCATCTGTGAGAGGAATGACATCACCTGTGAATTTTGGCATAAACTTTCTTGTCTTTCTGACAGTCCCACATGACCCTGTTTGGTTGTCATGAAGAAACTGGCAGAGAGCAGGAGAAGTATACCAGTTGTCAGTGTAGATGTGGCCTTTGCCCAGGTAAGGTGCCAACATTTTCCTGACGATGGCACCTGACATGCCCATGGGGTCATTGGCAGCGGCTTTCGGTATGTCAATGTCAGTGCCTGTGTACACGATCATGTCGAGCACTATTCCAGTTTCGCAGTCACACAAAACGAAGAGCTTGATTCCGAACCTATGCCTTTTCAAGGGGATATACTGTTTGAAAACAAGACGTCCTTTGAAGAGCACGAGCGACTCATCAATCACCAAATTGAGGAAGGGGTAAAAGTATTTCCTATAACTCTCCAACAACATGGTGAACACATTCCGAACTTTCCATATCCTGTCAATCCTGTTTGGATTTTCGTTGTCTGCAAAGTGCATAAATCTTAGCAGCAACAAAAATCTGTCAAGAGTCATGAACTTATTGAAAGTTGGGGTGGCGATGAGAGGGTCGTGCTTCCAATAGTGTTGCAACACATGCTTCTTGATCAGAGGCATGAGGAACAAGGCAAAGAACGTCATAAATTCTTCCACAGTCGTAACCACCCAGCCTCGTATTCTCGCTTTTGGAGAAAGGACGTCCAATCTGCCAAACACCCACCTGTAGTAGGCGTTTGTTTGGGCAACGATGTAAGTCATTACCTCCATATCGAAAAAAGCGAGGAAGAAGTCGCTTTCGTTCGCTTGATCGTCACAGGGCCAGTCGTCAGTTGTTCCTGACGTCCCAGGATTGAACTGGGGCACGTCGGGTACAAAATTGACCCAGTCAGACCAATCGAACGAAGGCAAGCCAGGGATCGGAATGTCGTCTGCGTCTGCTTCATCGTCTGAAATATCGCTTCCATGGTCGCGATACAGCACTTCATCATCACCCTCCTCTTCACTAGAGACGATGACCTTCCTCATTTTCGTCACCGACGTCTGACTCACTCCCACTGTCCACTCCCAAATCCCCCCCACCCTTGGTCCCGTGCTAGGGCTTCGTCGTCAAAACCTGGGCTGCCAATGTCCTGCGAATCACCATCAAACAGCAGGGCGGCATATTTTGATGGTGTCAGAGTTTTCCGGGTCACTTTTGCACGCGAGGGTGTCTTATGGACAAGGACAGCAGAGGTGGCGGCAGGGGCGGCGGCAGAGGCAGAGGCGGCGCCGGCAGAGGCGGCGGCAGGGGCAGCAGTGGTGCGTGGCCTTGATGGCAAGATGATGGTGGTGCCTGTCGCCCTTCTCTCTGTTCCTTGGGCAGGGGCAGCAGGGACAACAGGGCCACCAGGGACAACAGGGCCAGCAGTCGCTTTCCCTCTCCCCTTCCCCTTCCCTGTTCCTTGGGCAGGGGCGGCAGGGGCAGCCGGGCCAGGGGCGGCGGCGGCAGCCGGGCCAGGGGCGGCGGCTGGTGGTGGTGGTGGTGGTAGGGGCACTGTGGCTGGCGTACGGGATCTTTTCCCTACGCCCGTGCCTTTAATTTTTCCTGCCCCCGCAGGTTTTGCAGCCCTAGGGCGGCCTCCTGCGTCGCTGGTACCGGTGGCAGGGGTGGCAGTGGTGGTAGTGGTGGTGGTAGTGGTTGTTGCAGTGGCCTGGGTCGTGGTGGCAGTGTCCCGAAAGACCAATGACCTCTGTGCCATTGCCCTGCTTGCACGTGTTTTTTGTGCTTTGGGTGCTGGTGTTTCGTCCTCAGAGCTGTAGGGTGTGTCTTACTGGTAGCTAGGGTCTTTGGCAGCCACCCTCTGCCTTCCACGGCGGCTAACACCACCAGAAGGAGGGCTGGTTGTGTCATCAGGGAGCGAGTGTGAGGGACGTGTGGGCTCCATGACTAGTGCGTGGTTACTGGCGCGGTGGTGCTTGCACGAGTGCGGGGCGAGCGTTTGGCGGGGTGGTATCGAGAGTTGACATGTAGTACTATATCCACACCAATTTTCAGCCGCCTGACTATTAACGCGCGGTTTTGGTACGCGTTCAAAAGCTCTGCTCTTAAGAGTCTCCCCGCAGTGCGCCGGGGGAACTCTTTATGAGTCTCCCTGCAGCTCCCGGGTTAAGAGTAAAACTGTATTTTTAAAAAAATTAGAAAGGGATGTAAAACTGAACATTTCTTATTGGACTATATTCAGTAACCCGTCCATCCACCTCCATTTGTCTGACGGTCTGTAGTCGTTCGCTCATGTTCCTGGCTAATATTTATATAATGGTTGTCGTAATAAGTAATGTGAGTGAACAAGAAGCTAGGTATCGGTAATATAGCATACATAACTGATACCATGAGACTTATCTTCTTTAGTTAGGAAAAGGAAAAATTAACATTACCATTCCTATATATCACAGAAGAGTGCTCAAGAGAAGTTATAAGCATATACATTAGGCACCCATTTTTGCTGGCAAGACACTTTCCAAACTCCACCCTACCTGGAAAAATGTAATCCAACAAGGGTAAAACAAGAGGGAGAGAGAGAGAGGAAACGGAGTCCTTTTGGTCGAGTTAGGATGGGAAGGAGGGTAATGGGTGGGTGTATTCTGGCAGTTTTCCAGCAATAATTGTATCCATCGCATTTTTTTATGCGCTAGCTGTGCGGTAGACTGTAAGTCAGACCAGACCAGATGGCTGGAGTAAAATAGGAAAGCAGAGTAATTGGACAGGAAGACAAAGCTGCACCTGCAGTGTAGCGCTTTTATCCTTTTATATACAGTATAGGATGTGTATATATATATATATATATATATATGTCCGCCACAATGAGTGGGTTAATGGGTCACAGACACACACACACACACATACACCACGCCCTAATATTTACAGAGATGTTCACACGAATGCACGCTGGTGAGAATTTGCATTCACGCTCACACATATACTGTACAAATATACACAACTGACAGTGAATCAGATAGATCAGAAATCAGAGTCAATGCGAGTTATCAGAGGTTTTCAATAACACGATCTGTCAGAGTGGTTAGTTCATTATTTTCCACCACCTCTCTCTCTATCAACCTCCCTTTCGCTGTTTTGCCCCCAAAATACAACAGTATTGATTATTATTAGTGTTGTATTTACTTTTTATTTTCCAACACCTAGATACAAAGCATTATCCCCGGTTATATCTGATATTTAACCACCGACTGAAGGCTACATGACACATATTGGAATAAAGCGATACCAGCTTTAGTCTGCTCTAGAAATATTGCATAGTGGAGGGAGGGTGGGGGTCGAGTGAGAGTCGGGTGATGGGGGCCAGTCAGAGAAGGAGAAATGTCTACAGGAACGTGAAGGAGGATGAATGGAAGGGAGTGAAGGAAGGAAGGAGGGATGTGTAAAGGGAAAGTGGAGGAAAAGGAGTGGGCATAGCAGGAAGAAGGTAAGGGTGTGAGGGTGGGAGGTAGGGAGGAGAGGAGAGGGGGATGGGAACCAATGGTTGGGGGCAGGGGAGAACAAATATTGATGACAAAGCAATTTGGTTTGAACTGACTGCCTTTGGTACTTGATCCTGATATTGAATTGTTGGAGTGGTTTTTCCTTTGTTCATGTCGCTGATTTTAGATAATTGATCCAATAAAGTTGAAAGGGATGGATTACAAACGTAAATTGACTCATAAATTTTCACGGTAATCTGCAGAAAATCCCATGCACTGATGGAATATTGTCAGCGAATGGTTCAATCAGACGTACTTGATTAATGCTGCAGAGCCCAGTTTTTCATTAATTTGAATCAAGTGGGGAGCTGTTAATTTAGTTTTGGATAACACTGGACATATTATTTGAAATAGATGTGTTGGAATCCGAGGGTTATAAGCAATCACATTAAACTCGTTCAAAGTTAAACTGAACCATTGACTTACACAAACCCTTAAGTTTATTAAAATCAACTAATGAGATACAGAATTAATTACCAATTTATCATCCTATATTGAAATGGTTAGACTTCCATCATAATTATGTGTATCGGGACTGGTACCCTGCCAATCCTACGTCAAAGAGCCACGGCGGTTTAGTGGAGAGCATGCTCACGTGTGAATCTGCTTGACCTGGGATCAATCCCAGCCAAGGCGGACATTTAGTGCGTGTAGAAGCACGTCCTACCATGTTTCACATGTTCGCACCCAGTCGAGGGACACCTTGACGACGTATGCAAACTAATAACATACAAACAAAGCCACTCCAACAGCTTCCTCTCTCTCCAATACCCCTTCGTCTCTCTCTACACTCTTCTGAAAATAGGAAAGTAGAAAGTAGCTACGAGGTGTCGTTGTAAAGACTTATCCCTCAATACTTTCACCTGACCTGACCTGACCACATAAATGACCAAGCCTAGTCGGGGCTATCTCTGCCACACTTGCGGATGGAAACTTTTCTCACCGGTGCATACTGTATATTATGATTTTCCCTTACTACACATTAATAAATAATTAGATAGATAGTTATAAATAAAGTAAAACTGAAAATATAATAATAATCTGTCTTGGTGAAAGTTCCTTGACTTGCTAATATAATCGTATATAAACATTACATATCCCTGCATT
Organism: Lithodes maja; assembly: GCA_037953745.1. NCBI lineage: Eukaryota > Metazoa > Arthropoda > Malacostraca > Decapoda > Lithodidae > Lithodes > Lithodes maja. The sequence goes on from JBAKBP010018066.1 coordinate 18,230, forward strand.
CTATCAGCTTCTTTCATAAGTGGCCACATCATGTAGGCAGGCTCTCCACCTCCTGCCCCGCCAACTCAAGCCTGCAGTAGCTCTTCTTCAGGCACATAGCGGCTTCCAGGGGTTTTGTTTGGTTTAATATCACTGGGCCCCGTAGCTCAAGGCCGCCTCGTGCAGCATCGTGTAAGCTGAAACATTTAAGTCTGCGTCGCCTGTTAGGTCCCGCGGAGGAAATGTGATGGTATTTGTGGGATGGGAGGGGGATGGACGGGGAAGGTACAGTCATCATTCAGAAAATTATTATATATTATCAAAATAAATAAGTATTGCACAAAAATTATAGTTCACACATTTAGGCAAAAAGAACAACAGTACATTGTATTAAGAGTAAGTAAGAGATACTCAAAGTTTTAGAGGGTAGGGTAGCTATGTGAAGTATATATTTATATAACGATCGGTAGGGGTGGAGGAATGTATGGTAACTGAATATATACTTATATCCTTATGAACGTCGATGTATTCGTCCTATGTAAACTTGGGTATAAATCAGACAAGTATTAATGACTGTAGTAAGGATCCTGCTGGGAGTAGATAAATACAATACTATGGTTACACCTTACCGGAAGTGGCAAGTAAAAGATAGTTTGTCTCTTTAGTTTTACTAGGGGAGGACAGGAAATGGACAGAGTTAAGTCAGGGATCATCTGCTTCTTTCTTATTAACCCGGCAACTGCTGGAAGACTCTTAAGAGTTTCCCCGGGCGACTGCGGGAAGACTCTTAAGATCCAGGTTTTTAAATGCGTACCAAAACCGCGGGCTTACAGTCAGGCGGCTACAAATTGGTGTGGATGTAGTACTACTTGGCAACTCTCGATACCACCATCCCGTACGCTCGGGCCACGCGCGTACAAGCAGTTCTTGCCAGAACCCAAGCACTAGCCATGGAGACCACACGTCCCTCACACTTGCGCCCTGATGACACAACCAGCCCTCCTTCTGGTGGTGTCAGCGGCCATGGAAGGCAGAGGGTGGCTGCCAGAAACCCAAGCTACCATTATGACACTCCATACAGCTCTGAGGACGAAGCACCCGCTGTTACGCTGGCCAGCTTGCCACAATGTGCTCGTACTCGCTAGCGCTCGCCAGGGCAGTGGAGTGGGCTATAATAATCGTAGAACAATGTTCTTTCTTTCCTAGTATTCATGTAGTCACAGCCAGATCAGTGGTGGTCTTTGTTCTTGTCTGTGACACTTGGAAGTATTTTATATCAGTGATAGAGTATAAGATGTGTAGTGTTAAGTTAAGGAGAGAGAGTGCGGAGGAGGCAGCACGGTGGTATTATGTGCGTGTGTATGTACGTGTGCCTCCCTCGCTCGGGCGGGGTTTCCCACGCTCTTGGTTGGCTGGCGGGCCTGGCGTTGCTTTTCATGATGTAGTGGTCTGTGATTGGGTGCCGCTGTCCTAGTGTTGGTGCTGGGGGGCTCCTGCCGCATGTCTCCTTTAGAGCTTAGCATGGTGTGCTTGGTCCTAGACATCCCTTGCAATCTGTCCCCAATCTAACCCCCTGTACTACTGTTTCTCTCTCTGAACTTCTTCTTTTCCATTACTTCTCATCTTTATTCAATTACTTATCCCTTCTGGTTCTGCATACGACTTCCATAGTCGGCCAGTCGTATTACCAGCACCAGTTCTCACATATATGTTTTGCACTAGCTTTAGGGATTATTAGTCATAGTCACATGAGTCATATTATCATTGGGTGCTTCTAATTATTGAGTTGTGTTACGATCCAGGTTCTCAAAGACACAGGGCTCTTCAACATTGGACTAGATAATGGCAAAATGCAACAACGGTAACACTAGATCCAACCCCTGCCTTAAACACTGGAAAACAAAACACCATTACCGCCCTGGGTCGTGCCTGGACAACGAGGTATCCTATGACTCGGTAACTGGTGCACACACACTAGGCTGACGCTCGATGATACAGCCTATTCTCAAACAGTAAAAGATTACTCGATTAGGTTACACAAAGAAAAGATAGTTAACGTGATTAATTAACGTTACGGTAGATACTCAAATAACTGGCACTCCTGTATTAAAGAAAGTGCAATGCTAGTCCTGCAACATCAACTGGAAACTTCTGAAATAAGTCTGATGCTGGGAAGATGTTCATAAAGAATCTTGAACAATTATAATGCAGAATACGGGTCACAATAAATGCGAGGACATATAGTAATAATAGGCAGGCGAATAATAAAGACTGCGCAAAGGTAGTAATGCTCAACAACTAAAGAAATGCTTCGTGACACAACGCAACAGCCTACTAGGGTTGTGCAACTCAACAACAACCTCGGCTCAAAAGTGCAGCGAATAATAATGTTGCATACATATAATAATGGGGGCTTATCTCTAACCAGTGTCTGCTCAGTTAATAAAGTCTAGCTGGGGTATCAAGGCAGGGCAACAATGGGTGAGCATGCGGCTCGTAGCCTAACGTTGTCCGAAGGTGGTATGATGAAGATTACGTTACATGACGGGGATACTCTCTTGATAAATCTAGGTCTCTAGTACCTAGTTCTATCCTGGCGATCCCTCAGAAGTCAACACAAAGAGGCAGCACTATGTTGTGAGGGATAGGCTATGGCCCTCTCACACCACAGCGCTGTGCTCGCAAAGTAAACCAACCCGAAGACAACTTAGGCTCCCACAGTACCTGTCGATGTCGTGCAGGGCTTAGCTAACACTGCACACATCGGAGACAACGACACGGTAACCCTACCCCAAGTCTAGCTTTAGATAACCAAGCAGAATCACTCAACACCTTGCCAGGGAGACATATACCGGTCTACAACCTTCCCGAGAGAGGACACACACGGAAAAGTCTGTCTCTCCAAACCTCATTAAAGCCTAATACATGGAAATATCTGAGAGCTTCGCGTACAATACGACTGGCCGACGGTGAACGTCTATGCTGAAACCAGAAGGGATGTTGAGTTTAATAAAGATTAGAGAATGAGAAAGGAGAAGTCGAGAGAGAGAAATAGTATGCAAAGTGGCGAGTATGGGGGACAGAATTGCAAAGGATGTAGACGATACGCGTGTCAGGCAAGCTCTGAGCTTGGTAAAAAACATGAGGCCGCGACGGGAAGGGACTAGTTGACCACCCGGCCGCCAACGCCGTCAGCGCCCAAGCGAGCCGCGTCATGACTCACCCCCCGCTGCCAGGTGTACTCCCTCACCCGCTCTCGCTCGCCTCCCACACAAGCAACATTTATATTATAGCGAATATAAAATATAAGGCGCGGTCACAGACCAAAACAAAGACTATTTCTAGACTGTCTGTGGCAACACGACACTAATAAAAGAAAGCAGATCATTCTAGGAAAACTGTAGCCCATCCCCCCATCCTGGCGAGCGCTAGCGAGCTGCAATGCCCCACGCAACCATTCTGCTAGCGCCGGGAGGCGTCACAGTTGTTCTTTGTTACTATTTAATGCTAGACAGTGGAGGGTATCTTTAGTCATTGTCTGAGTTATGTACATGGCAAGTCAGAGCCTGTACAACTTCGACGGAGCTAGGTGCCTGTAACCCTTGTGCATATTTCTCCTTTGCGAGTGTAGCAGTATACAAGCGAAGGGCTTTTGCCTACACTTTCTTGTATGCTTGCTACCTCATTGTGTTGACCTTTGTGGAGCGCCAGGGTAAGACCAGATACTTGAGATCTGGACTTACCAAGAGAGCCTCCTAGTCACTTAACGTAACATAAGGGAAATCTGTTCAAGGGGAGACAGTAGACTACGAGCATGCTTGCGCTCTGCCTAGCCTCCTGGTGCCTTTTATGCCGCTGCTAGACTTTATTAGTAATAAAGACAGCATTGTGTTTATTAACTTTAACTGTGTATGCTTTAGGAATTCACGTATTATTTTAGCCTAGGTTGATGCTTGGTGCACAACCCAGTATGGCTGTTACTTTGGCTAAGGAAGTACTGTTTTGGGTGGTTATTATTAGTGCTGTCACAGAGTTGTTGCACTCCCTTGTTATATATATGTATCCTACTTATTGGTGTATTTAATATAAACGCTTTGGTGTCCTGCCCCTGCATTATTTCTGTTTTATATTAACGAGCATCTTAGAGCATCAGACGTTTTCAGAAGATTCCATATCTGTTTGCTGTAGGACTAGACTTTTAGTGTTTTCATAGAGCATTGAAGAGTTCAGTGTTGAGTACAGACTCACACTAAAGTTAACGTAAGCATATATTTCTTTATTAAATCTTGTTATAGTTTATTCAAGCATTGTTATTACTTAAGAGCATTTTATTAACGTAAAGTACTCCTGTTGTGAGTAGGCTTTGCCGTCACCGGAAAGCCTTTGTAGAAGTGCACTAAACCCCAGTTAACTGATACCCCGCTATCCAGTCGATTAACTATGGAGGGTTTAAGTGTTTTGTTCACCGGCTTAATAGTTCGAGGGTTTGGAATTAGCGTACCGTTGTTGCAGACATAGCCTATCATCTAGTCCATTATTAAGTGCCCTTGTTTATTTTGTAGTGCCGGTCGTAACACCGCACGTAAAGAACGTAAAACATGTGCAAGCAGGTGCAGTGCACAGAGGGCATTGGCCTTTGGGGACACTGCCACCACCACCCAGGCAACTGCTACCACTACTACCACCCCTGCCACCAGTAGCACCGACGCAGGAGGCCGCCCTGGGCCTGCAGGACCTGCGGGGGCCACTAGGAGAAAAGGGACTGGCGTGGGAAAAAAATCTTGTATGCCTGCCACTGTCACCCTGCCACCACCACCACCACCAACCGCCTCTGCTGCCCCTGCCGACGCCGCCCCTGCCGGCCCTTCTGTCCCTGCCGGCCCTTCTGCCCATGCCCAAGGGAAAGGGAAAGGCATAGGCAAAGGCAAAGGCAAAGGGAAAGGGAAAGGGGCGACAGGGACAACAATTATATTGCCTGCGTCCAGGACCTCTGCACCACCCACCACTGCTGGACCTGCCGACGCCGCCCCTGCTGGCCCTTCTGCCCCTGCCCAAGGGAAAGGGAAAGGGAAAGGGGTGACAGGGACAACAATTATATTGCCTGCGTCCAGGACCTCTGCACTACCCAACACTGCTGGACCTGCCGATGCTACCCCTGCCAACGCCGCCCTTGCCGGCCCTTCTGCCCCTGCCCACAAGACGCCTACACATGTTAGTAGACGGATAAGGACCCTAACACCATCAAAATACGACGCCCTGCTGTTTGGGGATTCCCAGGATGTCGACAGCCAGGACTACGACGACGACGACGCAGCACGGGACCGTGTGGGGGGGGGGGGGGGTGGATATTGGCAGTGAGTCTGACGAAGATGAAGAAAATGAAGAAGGGCATCCTTCTAGTGGTGAGGAGGGTGATGATGAACCCTTGTATCGCGACCATGACAGTGATTTGTCTGATGGTGGCGCACACGCAGACGATATTCCAGTCCGCGACGCCAACATGCATACGTTTGTGTGGTCTAACGGGGCTGATTTTGTGTCTGACATGCCCCAGTTTGATGCTGGTAGGTCAGGTACAACTCCTGACTGGCCCTGTGACGACGACGCAAACGAGATGGATTTCTTCCTCGCTTTTTTCGACATGGAGATTATGACGTACACAGTTGCCAAAACAAACTCCTACTACAGGTGGGTGTTTGGCAAACTGGACGTTATTTCTCCAAAATCGAGAATACGAGGCTGGGTTGATACGACTGTGAATGAGTTCATGACGTTCTTTGCCTTGTTGTTCCTAATGCCTCTTTGCAAGAAGCATGTGCAACAACATTATTGGAAGCACTCCCCTCTCATCGCCACCCCAACTTTCAATAAGTACATGACTCGTGACAGATTTTTGTTGCTACTAAGATTTATCGTGGCCGGACGGATTGCCGACGGACATTTGGCCGAACGGACATTTGGCCGAACGGTTAGGTTAAGTTAGGTTAGGTTAGGTTAGGTTAGGTTAGGTTAGGTTAAATTAGGTTAGGTTAGGCTAGGTTAGGTTAGGTTAGGTTAGGGTCTGTCGGCCAAATGTCCGTTCGGCCAAATGTCCGTCGGCAATCCGTCCGGTAGCCAAGATTTATGTACTTTGCAGACAACGAAAATCCTAACAGGATTGACAGGATATGGAAAGTTCGGGAGGTGTTCACCATGTTGTTGGCGAGGTACAAGAAATACTTTTACCCCTTCCTCAATTTGGTGATTGATGAGTCGCTTGTGCTCTTCAAAGGACGTCTTGTTTTCAAGCAGTATATCCCCTTGAAGAGGCATAGGTTTGGGATCAAGCTCTTCGTACTGTGAGACAGGTATAGTGCTGGACATGATCGTGTATACAGGAACTGACGTTGACATACCAAAAGTCGCTGCCAATGACCCCATGGGCATGTCAGGTGCCATCGTCAGGAAAATGTTGGCACCTTACCTGGGCCATGGCCACGTCTTGTACACTGACAATTGGTATACTTCTCCTGCTCTCTGCCAGTTTCTTCATGACAACCAAACAGGGTCATGTGGGACTGTCAGAAAGACAAGAAAGTTTATGCCCAAGTTCGCAGGTAATGTCATTCCTTTTTCAGATCCCTCCTCCAGCGACACACCTTCTGACGACGAACTGGTCCAGGAACACCGCGAGAGGCATGTCCGAAGAAAGCGACGAAGGGGGCAGAAGTACAAGCAACTGGAAAAGTCCGGGAAAGTGGTAGCCCTGAAGTGGAAAGACAAAAGAGACGTTCACCTGCTTTCGACAGTCCACACAGGTGCCCAGGTGGACTCTGGTAAAGTCCACTACCGAACCAAGAAGACCATCTATAAGCCCGACTTGGTAGTGGACTACACCAAGAACATTCGCCTGGTGGACAAGTCGGATTGTCAACTGGCAGGCGTTGAGTGTCTGAGGAAGACTGTGAAGTGGTATCACAAGCTCTTCCTCCACCTAGTTGACATCACGATGCTCAACGCCTTCAACGTGTGGTTGGTCAAGAGAGATATGGCACACAATCAAAAACTCAAATTCAGGGAATTTGTGTACGTGTCATATCAACTCCTGACGCGGTATGGCACCCCCACTCACAGGCGGACGGCATGGCGTGGGATCACGTCCCAGACTGTATCCAGGTGGGGGTGGAAAGACACTTCCCAATCCACACGGAGCTGGTTGGCACTCGTCACAGGCAGCTGAAGTGTTACGTCTGCCTGAACACCTCCAGGAGAGCCCCAACAACCAAGAAAGTCACCACAATGTGCCACGAGTGCAAGGTTGCACTATGCTTGGGGGACTGCTTCAGGGACTACCACATGTATAAGCACTACTGAGTGCCACCCCCTGCCCTGGACTCGTGCCCTACCTTACCTGACCTAACTGAACACACTACCTCATAATTTTAGATGTATATTTTACAAAGATGTCCCTGTAATATGTTCTTATATGCCTTTTTTCATTATATAAATATGTCTTTCATTATTTAGTTCCTATGTTTCAAAGCTGTGTTACGTCCTAGGATATATAAACACTGGGCTCTTTCTATTGGACTAGGTATGCGGCAACAAGCAACAACGGAAAACGCTAGATCCAACCCTTATCTATAAACCCAGGCAACAAACCACCCTAAACTGTCAAGAGTCCTGCCTGGACAACAAGGTATCCTATGACTCGGTTACAGGGTGCACGCACTATAGACTGCTGATAGTCAAGCAGGCTATATAAAAGATTACACAATTAAGTTGACTTAAAGCTTCAAGGAAAAGATAGATAACGGAATTAAATTGCAGAAACAATTTAATAACAAACTAGAAGAAAGTACATTTAACGTTACGTTAATTAATACAACTAATCACCCCTGTATGAAACAAGGTGAAAGCAAACAGTCCTCAAAACATCGTACAGGTAGACAAGATGCGGGTCTCTAAACTGCATGCGGCTACTGTAGATCTGATGCTTAGCAAAGAAAGTATGTTACGGATTTAGAGAACTCTTAACTCATAAGCAGGAATAAATACTAGTGATAGGCCATACAGTGTATAATGGTATAGGTATAATTAAATAAAGGTAGCAACTCGCAACATAACCACATACAGGTGTGCTTCTCACTCTTAGTCAGGCAAGCCTGCTCGGACAGAGTCTATAAGCCACACCCTGACTCACAATGCTCACAAAAACGGTAAACTGTGGCACAATAACAAGCATACAGAAATAATAAACCCCTAGCTGTTAATCTGCCAGGTGGCAGAGGTCTAGCTGGAAGGATATAGGCTTCGGATACCCGGGCTGAGCCACCTGCTCTAGCCTAGGGACGTTCCCAAGTCTGTGCGCCAAATTACTCTAATTGAAAGGGTGCTCTCTTGAGAGATTCAGATCGCAAGTATCTGACTCTCTCCTGGCGACCCTAAAACAAAAACAAGACGTGCTAGCGCAGTGCCTAGTGGACTAGGCAAGGGCCCTCACACAACACAACACTAGACACACAGGGACACAGACAAGAAAATGCCCCCAGACTCCCTCGGGTATCCTAGTAAAGTCGTGCGGGTCCACAGGACTCGCACCAGCAGACTTTACTTAAAGGATCGCAAAAAGCCTCCCCTCCGGTCTAGCCCCTGCTAACCTGACACAAGAACACACTAGCAAGCATGAAACCACCAAATATGAGACAACAAAAAAGCTTCCTAGGTCTCATTAAAAATTACATCTCTGCATAAGGCCCAAAATCCTATCTAGTTATCTGAGAGCTCGTCGTTAATACAATAATAGATATAAGGTCTATCAAGGGGATGGGATAATTAAATAGATTGGTGAAGTAGTGGAAGGAAGGTATACAAAGTAAGAGAGAAAGTTTCTAAGTGGGGTTGAGAGGGATAGATATCAAGGGGGTCCGAAGGGTACGACAGTGAGGTGAGCTCTGAGTCTTGAATCTGTCTGGACCCCGCCCTAGGCATGCAGAATACATCCCATGCTTGGCAACACTCAACACAGTTGCCAGGTCAAAATCATCTACCCCGTGCGTGAGTCGAAACTAAGCCTAACGTTGCAATCAAATGCATGTGGCAACATCAGGCTCGTCCCAAGCTAGACTCTCCGCGCGATGCAAAGTCCACCAGCCGGTCTCTCTCTCCCGCTCGTTTCCTCCCACTCTCACTAGACTTACATCTTATAATTATATTATAATGAAACAATCAACTATCAAGAATAAAATATACTAAGATGCGTTGGTTAAGAATAAGGGCAGCTACAAGCTGTGAAACAACATAAGATTATCCCAGACATTAGTTACATTGTCGTAGGATATATACTAAGGAAAAGCCGGCCGGCCGGCTGCCACCAGCCGTTTTCTAAACGGCTGGGCAGCCGACGCGCGCGCATACCCGCACGTGGCTACTATGCAGAAGCGTCACACCTCCCCCAAGATATAAGACCCTTGACTAAGTTCTTCATATCTAACAGATAGCTTCTCATAGTACCACACACTGTTGCGACACTAGGCACTATATATAAAACAAATAAAGACTGTTGCGCTCCACCGAGCAAGTTCAACTAACTTAGCGACAATAAGCGAAAACATTCAACTTAGATACTGCTACAACATCTTATACAAAATTCTACACGTTATAAAAATAAAGAGTTTTTATAAGGTTTTTGCTTTTTTTTTATTTTGTTTGTTTTCGGCTGAACTACAGTGACAGCCTATTTTCCTCCACACTCGACCCTCAATCCTGTGGCAGTCTAACCAACATCATCCACCCTTGATAGACAATCCCCTATCACGTTATCAGAACCGGCAATATGGCGTATGTCCAGATTATACTCCTGAAGCATGAGTGACCACCTGGTCAGCCTCATATTCCGGTTATGAAACTGATTCAAGAATTTCAGAGGGTGATGATCGGTATAAACCACTACGACTGGTCCGAAAGCAGGAACATATACATCGAAGTGCCTGAGCGCCAGCACTATCGCCAGGAGTTCTTTTTCAATTACAGAGTAATTCCTTTGTGCACTATTGAATTTTTTACTGTAAAAACTCACTGGATGTTCGATACCTTCATCATCTGTCTGTAACAAGACAGCCCCAGCCCCTACGCCAGTGGCATCAGTCGCCAGCTGAAAAGGTCTGCTGAAGTCCGGGGCCCTGAGTATGGGGTGGGTACATAACAGGTGTTTCACCAAGGTAAATGCCTCTGCACACTCAGGAGACCACCGGAACTTCTTGTCCTTAGATAATAAGTCAGTTAAAGGTGCAAGTATAGTCGAATAGCCTTTGATGAAGCGACGATAATAGCCTATCATACCTAGAAACCGCATGATTTGTTTCTTAGTCGTAGGCTGGGGAAACTGATCGATGGCTTTGATCTTTGTCTGTGGAGGGCACACCTGACCCCTCCCCACCTCGAACCCCAGGTACAAAACTGTGGCTTTGACAAAATCGCACTTACCCAGGTTTACCACCAAACCTGCTTCATTCAGTTTATTAAAAAGCTGTCCGATGTGAGCACAGTGACTGTTAAAATCCTCGTCGTATATTATGACATCATCTAGGTACACCGTACAGTTGGGAATGTCGGCTACAATGTCGTTCATTAGTTTCTGAAACGTTGCAGGGGCATTTTTCAGCCCGTATGGCATAACACGGCAACGATATGTGGCACCGTCCACCACAAACCCACACACCTCTCGCGCTCGCTCAGACAAGGGCACTTGCCAATAACCCTTAACAAGGTCTATCTTAGTGAGGAACTTGTTTTTTTCTATCTTATCCACACTGTCGTCCACGCGAGGGAGAGGGTAGGCATTTGTGGGGGTTAAACCATTCAACCTGCGGAAATCTATACAAAACCGCACCTTGCCATCTGGTTTGGGCTGCAGTGTGACTGGGGAAGTCCACCTTACTGCACCCTCAGAAATCAGCCCACGTTTCAGCATATAATCCAGCTCTTCCCTAAGTGCTGGTAATTTAAAAGGGGGAACACGGTATGGCACTGATTTAAAGGGCGGGTGGTCCCCAACATCGACATCGTGCACCGCTTGAGTAGTGAGGCCAGGATGCTCCGCGAAAACAGCTGGGTTTGAATCAAACAAGTGCTGCACAGCTACACGCTGTTGCTCAGGCAGGTGCAATATCAACTTGTGAGCCACTTGTCTAGAATTCCCCGCCCACTGATCCGCGGAAACATGACAATCCCAATTATCCTCCCCCGCAGCTTGACTGTCCCTTCCTCCTTCTCCACCACGATCGCTGCAGATCAACACCGGGACAGTGAGAGGCTTGGAGGGGCGCCTCACATACTCTTTCATCAGATTTACATGGCCAAGTTGGTTGTTTTTCTTACGATCAGGAGTAGCTACTAAATAGTCGAGATCAGAAACCTTCCTTACTACCCGATACGGACCAGAATACTTGGCAGACAAGGGGTGTCCCACCAGAGGCAGTAGTATCAGTACCTCCTGATCTACCTCAAACTCCCTCAGCTTCACCTTCTGGTCGTATCTGTCCTTCATCTGAGCTTGTGAACTCTTAAGGTTCCGACCTGCTACCTCCAAGCTCTTTAGCATTCTCTCACGGCTTTCAACTACATACTTTAGAAGCGAGCATGGCTTTGTGACTCCCTCCCAGATCTCCTTGACTATGTGGAGAGGCCCCTGACCCTGTGTCCAAAAACCAACTCGTTCGGGCTAAATCCCAAGCTCTCCCCAGGTACTTCTCTCGCAGCAAATAAAATGTATGGGAGACCTAGATCCCAGTCCTTCCCATTTTCCATGCAATAACACCGCAACATACTCTTGAGAGTCGAGTGCCACCTTTCCAAAACTCCCTGACTCTCGGGATGGTAGGCAGATGACACCACAGACACTATCCCATGTTGCTGCATGGTCTGCTTAAACAGAGCAGAAGTAAAATTGGATCCCTGATCAGACTGGATCTCCTGAGGGTAGCCATAACGAGAGAAATAGACAAGTAGGTTTTTGACAACAGTCTTAGCCATCCCGTTGCGCATGGGGTAAGCATCTGGATACCGTGTTGCTACATCCATTACAGTTAGTAAACATTTATTGCCGGCACTAGTGGGGGGCAATGGGCCAACCATATCGATAACTACTTTGCTGAAGGGCGGCCCAATGACAGGGATGGGTTGTAACGGGGCTCTCGGGATGACCTGATTGGGTTTCCCAACAACTTGACAAGTGTGACACTGTGACACCCATGACACAACACTCGCCTTTAACCCCGGCCACCAGAAAAGCTTGCTCAGAGCTGCCTCTGTCTTACGTGCCCCCAGGTGCCCTGCCAAAGGCACATCATGAGCTAATCTCAATAAGCTCTCACGGCACACCCTCGGTACTACTAACTGGTCCACTAATCCTGACCCGCCATCCCACTTTTTCTTGGGATCCTGATGTCTCCGATACAAGATCCCCTCGGACAAGAAAAAATCACCAGGCTGCGCATCCCCATCGCTCTCCAGTTCGATAGCACCATTACCACACGCCCTGACTTAAGGAACTTCCAGCTGCAAGGAACATATATCAGCAGGTGCGAGATTATCCAAGTTCATCTTAAATAATTTATTTCCACCTCCAATGTCCCGCTGAGCCATCCTTTCCTCACGCTGCGCATAATGATGCTGTCGCAGAGTCTCTTCCTGCCCTGCACCTGCACTATCGGTGACAGGCCCCGGGGCCTCTCCAGACTCTAACATAGGTGCCAATAATGAGTCACCAAGAAACACTGCCGGCTCAAAACTCTCCAATTGACCAACACTTCCCGTTTTCTTGTGACCTTTCCTCCGCGGTTTGATAGACTGAGGTGGTGGCTGCAAGGCTCCGGATGTCTGAGAACGCGTCACAACACACGCCATGGTTTGTACGCTACACTTCTCAACCCACTCCTGTTCCTCCCTACTAACGTCGGCCGCCTTCTCGGCAACGACCAAGGGTGAAACCTTAGAAGCAGGCACCGCAAAGTCGTTGCAGAGGAGGAGGTCGACGCCCTCAACAGGCAAGTTCTCTACAATTCCTACATCCAGCTCCTTCGCCACACAACCCACCTCCAGCTCCATCCGCACCAGCGGGTAGGACTTCGTAGCATTGATCCCCTGAACTACCACCACCCGAGCAGCGATAATCGGTCTACCAGTAAAGTTCTTTAACAAGGTCTGAGAAGCCCCCGTATCACGCAATAGCTTAACTCCTCGCCTTTCGCCAGCCCACCTCACAAAACCATGCCCTCTATGACCCCCAAAGACGTCGCGGACAGGGTTCGAGCCTTCCGGACTCTTGAACACAGGCTGTGTCTCACCCTCTGACGAACTGGCCTTGGAAAATTCAGAAGATATAGGCAACACCCCTATGCTGCGGGCCAATGACACAACCTTGTTTGGTGGCTTGTTCGGACAAGCATTTGCAAAGTGACCCTCCTTGTGACATGCAAAGCACTCTTTACTCTTTGGTTTCCCTTGGGAGTGGGAGGTACCATTAGACTTCTTATACGGGACGGTATTTGGTTTATGTTCAGTTTTATTGTCAGTGCTAGATGGTTTTGTGTATTTATGTGTATCAAAATTCTTGGGAGGGGGAGGGGTACGATCCTTTGCACCCGACTCACTCCTAGCTGCTGCTCCGCACCCTCGAATTAATGACAGTCGGAGGTCAGCCATTTCTGCTGCCTCCTGGAGAGTTCTAGGATTTTTTTCCTTTATATTTAATGTTAAGTCCCCGCCTGTGCACTTAAAGAACTGCTCCAAGAGAACCAGCTCTCTCAATTCCTCAAAAGTAGCTGCCCTCTCAGAACGCAGCCAATGTCGTAGTGCATCAGACAAGTCCCGGGCGTGTTCTAGGAAGGTACTATCCTTGCCTTTAGTAACACCCCGAAACTTCAAGCGGTAAGTTTCTGGTTGTAACTCATAGGCCCGTAGCACAGCCTTCTTTAGCTCATCATAAACTACACAGGACTCTAAAGGTAGTGCATCATACGCTTTTAGCCCCTTTCCTAGGAGTCTTGATGAAACTAATGCTGCCCACTTTTACTGAGGCCACTGGTGTTCCTGACACTTCTTCTCAAATCGCATAAAAAACTCAGTCACACCTAATTCATCGAACACAGGAACTAGTTTAAGCAGGTGCGACAATGATTGGTCCCGATGTCTGTTACCTCCCCCAATATTTCGCCCTGTTACCTCCACTCGAGATCTCTCCAGCTCCCTGTCAGCCCGATACCTAGTAGACTCTGCCTGCAGTTCAGCCTCTCGTATAGCTGTTCTCTCTGCAGCCTCAGCCTGCACACTAGCCTGTCTCTCGGCAGCCTCAACCTGAGCTCTAGCCTGTCTTTCGGTAGCCTCAACCTGAGCTCTAGCCTGTCTTTCGGTAGCCTCAACCTTGGCCATCTCAAGCCGAAACAACAAATCTGGAGTCAACCCTTGAGGAGGGGAAGGTGCATTTAATGGAGAGGGTCCCTGTGATTGAATTCCACGCTGCCATTGACCATCAACTTGGGGGTATGTACTAAATTCAGGCACCCTGACGTTTGATACAGGGGTAGAGTGGAAGGCGGGCTGGCGACCGGGGCCCCCAGTCGCCTCTCCACCCAGGTCTCTCCCTTTTAAACCCAATATCAAAGTCCTCAGCTGATCTTTCCTCATGCCACTTAAACCCTGGTGACCCTGAAGACCTGCCACACACTTTAAGCCATACTTATTCAGCTTCAACACCCTGGCAGCGGTAAGGGGCACCTCTAAAAATCTTCTAGCACCCTCCTCGCTATCGACTAGCCACTCCACAGGTCTTTCTCCCTCCGAGCCCGTATCGTGACCTGACCCATCACTGTGTTCTGATGTATTAGACATGTTTGTGTACTGCAGTAATTATCACAGTTATAGAATGTGCCTTATCTCCTATGCAAGTATGTATGTACTAATGTTATTTAAAGTCTTTAATGTGTTATATTGGTTGCTCCAAAAAAAAAAACTCTATGTCCACTGTATTCCTCTAATCATAAGGAATCTCAAAACAAATGACCACTATATTCCTCTGTTCAGTAAATCCTATGCAAGGTCGCCATTTGTTACGTCCTGGGATATATAAACACTGGGCTCTTTCTATTGGACTAGGTATGCGGCAACAAGTAACAACGGAAAACGCTAGATCCAACCCTTATCTATAAACCCAGGCAACAAACCACCCTAAACCGTCAAGAGTCCTGCCTGGACAACAAGGTATCCTATGACTCGGTTACAGGGTGCACGCACTATAGACTGCTGATAGTCAAGCAGGCTATATAAAAGATCACACAATTAAGTTGACTTAAAGCTTCAAGGAAAAGATAGATAACGGAATTAAATTGCAGAAATAATTTAATAACAAACTAGAAGAAAGTACATTTAACGTTACGTTAATTAATACAACTAATCACCCCTGCGAGAAAGAAGGTGAAAGCAAACAGTCCTCAAAACATCGTACAGATAGACAAGATGCGGGTCTCTAAACTGCATGCGGCTACTGTAGGATCTGATGCTTAGCAAAGAAAGTATGTTACGGATTTAGAGAACTCTTAACTCATAAGCAGGAATAAATACTAGTGATAGGCCATACAGTGTATAATGGCATAGGTATAATTAAATAAAGGTAGCAACTCGCAACATAACCACATACAGGTGTGCTTCTCACTCTTAGTCAGGCAAGCCTGCTCGGACAGAGTCTATAAGCCACACCCTGACTCACAATGCTCACAAAAACGGTAAACTGTGGCACAATAACAAGCATACAGAAATAATAAACCCCTAGCTGTTAATCTGCCAGGTGGCAGAGGTCTAGCTGGAAGGATATAGGCTTCGGATACCCGGGCTGAGCCACCTGCTCTAGCCTAGGGACGTTCCCAAGTCTGTGCGCCAAATTACTCTAATTGAAAGGGTGCTCTCTTGAGAGACTCAGATCGCAAGTATCTGACTCTCTCCTGGTGACCCTAAAACAAAAACAAGACGTGCTAGCGCAGTGCTGAGTGGACTAGGCAAGGGCCCTCACACAACACAACACTAGACACACAGGGACACAGACAAGAAAATGCCCCCAGACTCCCACGGGTATCCTAGTAAAGTCGTGCGGGTCCACAGGACTCGCACCAGCAGACTTTACTTAAAGGATCGCAAAAAGCCTCCCCTCCGGTCTAGCCCCTGCTAACCTGACACAAGAACACACTAGCAAGCATGAAACCACCAAATATGAGACAACAGAAAAGCTTCCTAGGTCTCATTAACAATTACATCTGTCGGGAATAGGGTAATGATCCCGACAGTTTTAGGTCCATTAGGACATTTGAATTTGGCGGTATCGTATCGCATGTACGATTTCGGCTGGTTCTTTGTGTATTGTAGTTTATTCTTAAGTTAGGTTAAATATTAACTGTAATGTATAAATATCTACATCAGCTCTAGATGTATTATGAAACCAAGTTATGGGTTATAATTATTATGAGCCGGCAGCCATATGTAATTTCGCGAAGCGATCGGACGCCGGCCCTCAGTCTCTCAATCAACACCATAACGTTAACATCTCCTCCCCCGGCTCTGACTCAACCCACAGTTCACCATGTGCTACAACTAACCAAATATAACAACAGTCCTACATCACCAGTCCTCTAAGCTAAGTTCATTGTATGATATTGTATTATGTGAACATTCCTACATGTCATGCAATTGAACTAGCCGTTTGTGGGGGACTGGATTAAACCTATCGACGAATACCTCGTTGGTAAATATATAATAATATATTATTTAACTATTTGTTGGGATATATGGGTACCAGTGATATACGATTTAACCGTTAAATAAGATTCCCGACAACATCTCTGCATAAGGCCCAAAATCCTATCTAGTTATCTGAGAGCTCGTCGTTAATACAATAATAGATATAAGGTCTGTCAAGGGGATGGGATAATTAAATAGATTGGTGAAGTAGTGGAAGGAAGGTATACAAAGTAAGAGAGAAAGTTTCTAAGTGGGGTTGAGAGGGATAGATATCAAGGGGGTCCGAAGGGTACGACAGTGAGGTGAGCTCTGAGTCTTGAATCTGTCTGGACCCCGCCCTAGGCATGCAGAATACATCCCATGCTTGGCAACACTCAACACAGTTGCCGGGTTAAAATCCTCTACCCCGTGCGTGAGTCGAAACTAAGCCTAATGTTGCAATCAAATGCATGTGGCAACATCAGGCTCGTCCCAAGCTAGACTCTCCGCGCGAAGCAACGTCCCCCCAGCCGGTCTCTCTCTCCCGCTCGTCTCCTCCCACTCTCACTAGACTTACATCTTATATATTATAATGAAACAATCAACTATCGAGAATAAAATATACTAAGATGCGTTGGTTAAGAATAAGGGCAGCTACAAGCTGTGAAACAACATAAGATTATCCCAGACATTAGTTACATTGTCGTAGGATATATACTGTGGAAAAGCCGGCCGGCCGGCTGCCACCAGCCGGTTTCTAAACGGCTGGGCAGCCGACGCGCGCGCATGCCCGCACTTGGCTACTATGCAGAAGCGTCACAACTGTAAATGTGATATGCCATTTTTTTCACTATATCAATATATATATGTTTTCTATACCCAATATTTATATATGTTAACCTCAAATGAATTGTACAAAAATCATTATGTGTCAATAAATCATGTCCAACCTACTTATAAGATGATAATAAACAAAACAAAATACAAGGTCATGTCATTGTATTCTTGCAATATGATATATTCTATAAATATTTCATATTGCTTGAATACAATGACATGATCTTGTAAACAAAAATATTATCAAAATGTTTCTAAATAGTATAAAACCTTCCCCATAACCCCCTCCTGGATTCGAACCCACTGCCCTGCCATACTTTCTGACTTCCAATCCGTCACCTTACTGACTAGGCCACAGCAGCTCATACAATATGTCACTCAAATCTGTGTGTCTACAATCGAGATGACAATATACAATTTTTTTTTTTTTTTTATCCCACCAATTTACTTTTGTAAATTGATGGGATTATCAATCATATCATGCAAAACTATATAAAACTTTCTCTCTGTCAAAAAAAGTAATTATAGAACTTTATTTGTTCAAAAATTGCCCAAACACTCACCAAAATTGCCCCTCTCACTGTGACTCCAATCATTTATCACACGGTCAGTGGGTCAGTGGGTGACCCTTCCCTCCCTCCATCCACAACACCTCTCTCTGTCTGAGTTTGGCTACCAACTAAATTCGTATAAATACAGCATGCATAAAATAATCTTCACAAATACATTTGTATTGTGTAATCTTGTAAATAATGAATAACAACTGTGTGGGTGTCGAAAATTGCTCAACCATCTTTCTTATAATTATCTCGCCTACTCCCTTACGCACGTATATTTGATTATATATATTTTTTTTCTATGTGATTGAGGGAGGCAAAAGGCAGAACTGCCTATAGCGAGTGCCTCCCCCATAGTTGAAAGAGTGGCAGGGCCAAAATCAAGGGATGTTCGAGCCAAAATGCCTGGACACACAGAGTTTGAAGCAATTTAAGTCATATGAAGAGGGAAAGACTGATTCTGGGAGAGAGTTCCAGAGCTCAGCTGTTGAGTAGAAGAAAGTTTGAGAGTAACGTTTCACTCTTGGGTTGGAGAGTTGCACAGAGTAGGGGTGGGATTGAGTTGCAAGACGGGTACCACGTGCCCTACTTAAAGGAGGTGGTATACACTGGGAAAGCTCTGAGGAACACTGATTATTATAGTAGCGATAGAATAGCAAGAGAGATGCAACATTGCGGCGGACAGAGAGAGATTGCAGAGAGTTAGTGAGTGGACGGGAGTAAATGATACGAAAGGCCTTCCTTTCAACTTTGTCTAGGAGAGCGGTGTGAGAGGACCCTCCCCACACATGTGAACAATACTCAATACAAGGACGCACTATGCCCCTGTACAGAGCAAGAAACTGTGCAGGGGAAAAGAACCCCCTAAGGCGGTTGAGCACACCCAGGTTCTTGGAGGCTGCCTTAGCAAGACTGGTAATATGGTCCTTCCAACTGAGAGCAGAAGAAAAAGAGACACCAAGAATGTTGAGAGAAGATGAAGGATTGATTTTTGTATTGTTGAAGAATAAGGGATAGTCCGTTGGAAGATCCTGACGGGTAGATAGATGGAGAAATTGGGTTTTGGAAGCAGTAAAGGTAACAAGGTTTTCTCTGCCCTAATTAGAGATAGTATTTAGATCAGAATTTAAGAGTTCTATGGCTTCATTTCGTTTGTCATTGAGGGATTGCTGGCTGGGGCATTCTGAAAAACTAATGGAGAAGTGTAAGGTTGAGTCGTCTGCATATGAATGGATGGGAATTGAGGTAGAGTTGAGGAGATCATTTATAAAAATTAGAAAGATAATAGGAGATAGGACAGAGCCCTGAGGAACACCAGAGTTTATAGGGTGAGGAAGTGAACAATGGCCGTCCACAACCGCGGCTATGGAACGGCCGGAAAGGAAATTAGAGACAAAGGCACAGATGGAGGGATAGAAACCGAGGGAGGGTAGTTTAGAAATTAAAGATTTGTGCCAGACTCTATCGAAGGCTTTCGATATGTCTAGTGCAATAGAAAAAGTCTCACCGAATTCCCGAAAGGAGGATGACCAAGAGTTAGTAAGATATGAAAGAAGATCACCAGTAGAGCGACCCTTAAGGAAGCCATAATGGCGATCTGAGAGCAGATTATGAGAAGAGCAATGCTTAAGAAATTTGGAAGCAAGCATAGTTTCAAAAACTTTAGAAAGACAAGAGATGAGAGCAATTGGACGATAGATGGAGAGTTGTGAGCGGTCACCCTTCTTTGGGACAGGTTGAATGTGAGCAAATTTCCAGCATGAAGGGAAGACGTTAGAGGATAGACAGAGACGAAAGAGTTTGCCTAGGCAGGGAGTTAGCACGGAAGCACAGTTTTTGAGAACAACAGGAGGAACACCGTCCGGACCGTACGCCTTATTAGTATTAAGCCCAGAGAGGGTAGAAAGTACATCTTTAGAAGAGATTAGGATATTAGGCATAAGTAAGAGAGAGGAGGGTGGAGAGGGAGGAATAGCACCGGAATCATCCAAGGTTGAGTTTCTAGCAAAAGTTTGAGCGAAGAGTTTAGCTTTGTCAGAGGAAGAAGTGATGGTTGTGCCATCAGAGTGGAAAAGGGGAGGGAAAGACGAGGAAGATAAATTGTTGGAGAGGTTTTTGGCTAGATGCCAGAAAGCTTGGGAAGAGCTAGAGTTGGATAGTTCAGTGCATTTATTATTGATGAAAGAGTGTTTGGCAAGTCGAAGAACAGATTTGGCTTGATTCCGGGCAGAAACATAGGAAGAATGATAGTCTTGAGTTTTAAGGTGTCGGTACCGTTTGAATGCTTCCTCCTTATTGCGGACAGCAGTAGAACAGGTGTGAGTAAACCAAGATTTTTTAGCATTAGTCTGAGAGAAAGAGAATGGAAAGTATGCTTCCATGCCCGATAGGATTACCTCGGTAATGCGTTCAGAACTCTCCAAGGGTCCCCGGCCACGGAAGCAGAAATCATTCCATGGGAAATCAAAGAAGTACTGTCGGAGAGCCTCCCAGTCGGCAGCGCCGAAGTGCCATAAGCGCCGCCGGCTAGGAGGATCGGCTGGCCGTACTGGAGAGATAGGACAGGTGACAGAGATAAGTTTATGGTCGGAGGAGCCCAAAGGAGAGAAGATCAACAGTATAAGAAGAAGGGTTAGAAGTTAGAAACAAGTCAAGAATGTTGGGCCGATCTCCGATGCGATCCGGGATGCGGGTGGGTTGCTGAACTAACTGCTCTAGGTTATTTAGGATAGAAAAGACGTAGGCTTGTTCACCAGCTGGGTCAGTAGTGTGAGACGAGAGCCATTGGCGGTGGTGAACGTTGAAATCTCCTAAGATATCTGAGAAAGGAGAAATGGATAGAATGTGTTCCACTGTAGAGTTTAAATAGTCAAAGAATTTGAGAAAGTTCTTAAGAGTTAGGGGAAAGATAGACAGCACAGAAATATTTAGTAAGAGAATGACAGGAAAGTTTGAGCCATAAAGTTGAGAATTCAGAGGAGTCGAAATCGGAACACGAGAGCAAGTGAGTTTGTTGTGCACATATGCACAACATCCACCTTTGGCTTTGCAACTAGGATACTGGTAGAGAAAGTAGGAGGATACAGAGAAGGGGCTGCTGGATGTTGCTGCAGACACCTGAGTTTCGGTGAGGAAGAGAAGATCAGGTTTGTAGGAGGAGAGATGGTGTTCAACAGAGTGAAAGTTAGAGGAAAGTCCGCGAATGTTGCAGAAATCAATAGAAAGAGTAACAGGCCGAGGTCCAGGTAATTTTGTGGGGTCGTCAGGGGATGGTCGGTCGGGTGTGGGGGCATTTATGGTCCCCCCCCTGGGGACTCCGAGGTTGGGCTATAATTAAAAAAAAAAAATAAATTTTGGTGTGGAAGAATGAAGTGTGGTGTGCATGTTTAGTGTAGTGAAGTGAATAGGATGAGAAGGTGTTTGTGAGATCTAGCTGGATTGCTCTCAGTGTAAATGAGGCACAAAGAAAATCAGTAAGAGAGGCCAAGCATATGAAACAGAAGTTCCAGCGACTCTTTTTCACATGCCTATAACCTCACCTGGGTCTAGCCCTGATCGATTGGTGCCTACAATCTCCCCATAGTCATGACTATTATACAAATACTTCAAGTAGGTCTCGAATATACATTTAGATTGCATAATTATTACTTGCAAATAAATATATCTAAGTGTTTCTGATGGCAATCTGCCCATCCATTTCACAACCGTCATTCGACACCAGTCTAAATATAGCTCAGTTCCCAAAAGGGTTATCTCCCTTCCCTTGTGTGTGACCTCCCTCGTTCCACCTACCCCTCCTCAAAACTGCTCTAATAATATCGTACTTTATTTACAGTCAATGGCCTAGCTATTTCTGCGCATACTTCACATGTGTCTAAAATGCAATGTCTGCTTGCATAAAAATGCAATTCTGAAAGCCATCTATACGAACGACATACGTATGTCTCACTTTCTCTCTCTCTCTCCATTCATGACTCATGTTTCTAAGTAATTACTCTCACTCTCTTTCTCCACCCTGTGGGCTCCCGGATGGCAACAAACATCAGCCACATGCTAGACTATAAGGTTGAAAATCCCACGACATCCATATGCCTCGGGCGCCTCCAGATTGTACACACAGTCTCCCGTCTCCATAAACACATTCAGAATTTGCGTAAATATCGCATCAATTGGTCTATATGCGGTATATTCCTTGTTATATGGTACGCCTACATACGTACATGTCTTTATTATAGCATGACAGTGCTCTAAATACGAGATATACGTGATATTATGGCGCAACACACCCTCTCCTCCACTTCCTTCCCTCCATCACTCCGTCCCTCCATGCCCCCTCCCTCCCTCCCTCCCACCCACCCACCTTTTGTCTCCCGTCTCCATAAACACATTCAGAATTTGCGTAAATATCGCATCAATTGGTCTATATGCGGTATATTCCTTGTTATATGGGATGCCTACATACGTACACGTCTTTATTATAGCATGACAGTGCTCTAAATACGAGATATACGTGATATTATGGCGCAACACACCCTCTCTTCCCCTTCATTCCAGCTAAACCTCAACCACATCTTCGTTCCCGCCTAGAAACTCATTGATAATTCGCTTATATATTGCAATATTTGGTCTATATGCGGCATATTCCTTGTTATATGGGTGGCCTACATGCGTACACATATGTGCATATACGTACACATAGTCTAAATAGCATAAAAGAGCTCAAAAAAGGAGAGATATGCGTTATTACGTGCTATCCCACCCCCTCCTCCCTCTCCTTCCACCCCCTGGGTGCGGGAATATTCGCCCGGGAAATCTCCCCGCTCAATGACAATCTAGCCGTGCGGTGCCATTCGCTCCACATTTTCCAACTACGGACTGCTCCCCCCACCCCCCCCCCAGACATTTTTTGGGGGGTCAAATATATATGGGCCGATGCACGCTAACATTCCCTACACGCTGATGTAGTTTTTATCGATATTGGCAATGGGTCCCAAAATCATCATACGTGCACACAGGGGTGTGATGTCTATTACCCCCTGTGCGCACGTCTTAGGTTAATGTTACGGATCGGGCAGGTCAACGTACTAGGGCGGCTAGTTGTCTCTGCTAGTCATCTCTCCTTTCCGCAAAAGTGGCTAGTTGTCTCTGCTAGAATCTCTCCTTTCCATCAAAGTGGCTAGTTGTCTCTGCTAGTATCTCTCCTTTCCGCCATAGTGGCTAGTTGTCTCTGCAAGTATATCTCCTTTCCATCAAAGTGGCTAGTTGTATCTGCTAGTATCTCTCCTTTCTGCCAAAGTGGCTAGTTGTCTCTGCTAGTATATCTCCTATCCATCAAAATGGCTAGTTGTCTCTGCTAGTATCTCTCCTTTCCGCCAAAGTGGCTAGTTGTCTCTGCTAGTATATCTCCTTTCCATCAAAATGGCTAGTTGTCTCTGCTAGTATCTCTCCTTTCCGCCAAAGTGGCTAGTTGTCTCTGCTAGTATATCTCCTTTCCGCCAAAGTGGCTAGTTGTCTCTGCTAGTATATCTCCTTTCCGCCAAAGTGGCTAGTTGTCTTTGCTCGTCGTCTCTGCTTAGCGCCCGGGCTGCTATTCATCTTTCTTAGTTGTCTCGGCGGTGGGGTGATACTGGTTGGTTACTTTCCTATTTTCATCAGAAACCACTCTAAGAGAAGCAAGTCTGGTTGAAGATTGATGCATTACACCAGCACCGGCTGATCATTGGCATGAAGAGGAGGGAATGTTTTTGGCAACAGACTGGGCGACAAAAATAACAGACAGACAAACAGACAGAAAGACAGACAGACAGACAGAGAGAGAGGGAGAGATACTTTCAGTCCCTACTAAAATATTCTTTGGATGAATAATACTGCATAGTGGAGTATTGCATTTCCAAGTTATCCAAACATTGCTCTACTGAATTACTATGTTCAAGGAGTAACATATTCGTAATACCGTGATAATTGTCGAAAATGTGTTTACCATTCAAGCATGTATGAAGCTTGACTGGAAGTTTGTTCGGGATGTAAAGGTCATCCCAAGCAAAGAATGTATCTCCCAACATTAGCTCCTTATCTGTGACTTGAGCTTAAGGCGAGATCCTGTGCAACAGAAAGTATACATGCCCAAAAGGAAAGTATGGCTCCTGAATAAATCTGAATACAAGGATAGGTTTTTCAATGAACTGCAGAAAATGGATAGGCTTACGGGCACTAAGCCAAATGAAGTAAATAGCCAATGGAACTTCCTTGAATGTAACCTTCTTGCCGCGACTGACAAAGTTTGTGGCAAAGCTAGGGGCCAGGCATAATAATTCCTGGTGGTGGAATGAAGAGGCTGAAAATGCAATAAAAGAGAAAAGAAGAAGTTTCATAGCATGGAAGCAAGGGGGCAGCAAGGAGGAATATCCGGCGGCTAAGAGAACTGAAAAAAAAAAAAAAAATATATATATATATATATATATATATATATATATATATACCGTATATATACCGGTATATATATATATATATATGTATATATTTTTTTTTCTATGTGCAAAAGGCAGAACTGCCTATAGCGAGTGCCTCCCCCATAGTTGAAAGAGTGACAGGGCCAAAATCAAGGGACGTTCGACCCAAAATGCCTGGACACACCGAGTTTGAAGCAATTTAAGTCATAGGAAGAGGGAAAGACTGATTCTGGGAGAGAGTTCCAGAGCTCAGCTGTTGAGTAGAAGAAAGTTTGAGAGTAACGTTTCACTCTTGGGTTGGAGAGTTGCACAGAGTAGGGGTGGGATTGAGTTGCAAGACGGGTACCACGTGCCCTACGTAAAGGAGGTGGTAAACACCGGGAAAGCTCTGAGGAACACTGATTATTATAGTAGCGATAGAATAGCGAGAGAGATGCAACATTGCGGTGGAGAGAGAGAGATTGCAGAGAGTTGGTGAGTGGACGGGAGTTAATGATACGAAAGGCCTGCCTTTCAACTTTGTCTAGGAGAGCGGTGTGAGAGGAACCTCCCCACACATGTGAACAATACTCAATACAAGGACGCACTATGCCCCTGTACAGAGCAAGAAGCTGTGCAGGGGAAAAGAACCCCCTAAGGCGGTTGAGCACACCTTCTGGGAGGCTGCCTTAGCAAGACTGGCAATATGGTCCTTCCAACTGAGAGCCGAAGAAAATGAGACACCAAGAATATTGAGAGAAGATGAAGGATTGATTTTTGTATTGTTGAAGAATAAGGGATAGTCCGCTGGGAGTTCCTTACGGGTAGATAGATGGAGAAATTGGGTTTTGGAAGCATTAAAGGTAACAAGGTTTTCTCTGCCCCAATTGGAGATAGTATTTAGATCATAATTTAAGAGTTCTATGGCTTCATTATGTTTGTCGTTGAGGGATTGCTGGCTGGGGTGTTCTGAAAAACTAATGGAGTAGTGTAAGGTTGAGTCATCTGCGTATGAATGGATGGGAATTGAGGTACAGTTGAGATCATTAATAAAAATTAGAAAAAGAATAGGAGATAGGAAAGAGCCCTGAGGAACACCAGAGTTTATAGGGTGAGGAAGTGAACAATGGCCATCCACAACCGCGGCTATGGAACGGCCGGAAAGGAAATTAGAGACAAAGGCACAGATGGAGGGATAGAAACCGAAGGAGGGTAGTTTAGAAATTAATGATTTGTGCCAGACTCTATCGAAGGCTTTAGATATGTCTAGTGCAATAGAAAAAGTCTCACCGAAGTCCCGAAAGGAGGATGACCAAGAGTTAGTAAGATATGAAAGAAGATCACCAGTAGAGCGAACCTTAAGGAAGCCATACTGTCGATCTGAGAGCAGATTATGAGAAGAGAAATGCTTAAGAAATTTGGAAGCAAGAATAGTTTCAAAAACTTTAGAAAGACAAGAGATGAGAACAAGTGGACGATAGTTGGAGGGTTGAGAGCGGTCACCCTTCTTTGGGACAGGTTGAATGTGAGCAAACTTCCAGCATGAAGGGAAGACGTTAGAGGATAGACAGAGACGAAAGAGTTTGCCTAGGCAGGGAGTCAGCACGGAAGCACAGTTTTTGAGAACATATATACATATATATATATATATATATATATATATATACAAGGCAAAACAAATCATACAGGACCTGGTCATAGACCAAGTGAGTAACACAGAAAATCCCAATGGGATCTTCAATTTAGCTAGACGAGTTAAGGATGACAGTTAATTAAGATACTGTAGGAGAATAGTGTGTCAGGAATGATAATAGGACAATGGGACACTGACAAAGAAATTAAAGATGCTTGGAAGGTACACTACGAAAGATTACTCAACGTGAAATTTGAGTGGAATAGAGAGCAGCTCAGAAATGGAAAGCCAACCCCCCCCCCCCCTCCCCTTTGATAGCGCCAGACGTTGTAAGCAGTGCAATAAGTAAAATGAAGGACGGAAAAGCTGCAGGATGCTCTGGCATTGTAGCTGAGATGATTAAAGCTTTAGGTGATAATAGGAGTAAGTTTGGTAAAAGAGATAATTAACTCCATTATTAGAGAAGAAGTAATCACTGATGAATGGCACACCAGTGTAATAGTAAACATAATATTTAAGGGCCAATAATAGGGGCCTAAAAATGCTTGACCAAATCATGAAAACCTGTGGGAAAGTCTTTAAAGGTATGATACGGAAAAGCATTTCTATCAACGATATGCAGTTTGGTTTCATGGCAGGATGTTGCACAATCAACGCTTTCTCCATAGTCAGGCAGCTGCAGGAAAGATATCTGCTTAAAAATAGGGATCTGTATCTTGTGTTTGTAGACCTGGGGAAGGCCTTTGATAGGGTGCCCAGATAAGTTGTGCAGTGGGCTCTGAGAAAACTTAGCGTAGAGGAGTGGCTAGTGTGTGTGATAATGAAGATGGACTCATAAACAGCAGCAAGCGTGAAAAGTGTACTGAGTGAGGAGTTTACAGTTCGCATCGGAGTCCACCAGGGCTCTGTAGGAAGCCCTATCCCCTTTGTTATGGTTTTGGAGGCACTAGCTGGTGATTTCAGAATTGGGCTCCCCTCAGAACTGCTATATGCAGATGACCTAGTACTTAACGCAGATAGCATGCGGGATGCCGAGGCCAAGTTCAGAAGATAGAGCAAGGGCATTAGTTGGGTCGATATACCACCTGACCCACAACAAATTGAAACAAAAGGTTTCTCAGTGGTTTTCAATCCTACTGGATATACTGATCAACAGAACAAAATGTCTACCAAAATCTGACATCCGGAAATGGGTTAAAACGGAGTCATTTTCAAGATGGGCGCCACCGGGCTTTGAAATAACAGCTATAATTGTGATAGAAACATAATTGTTGGTTCTGGTCCATGGTTTTAATGGATCAGCAATCCACTGGATTCAATAACATTCAGATCTGATCAGTATTTAACCTGAAATCCAAGATGGCGGAAAAAAATTAAGGGCGTAAAATCAATACATGTTCCATCTGAACCAAAATCACTGAACAGCTGGTGCCACTGAAACAGTTATTTGTGAACATTACATAATTACAGTTTAGGTTACAATTTCAGTCCTCATCACTGTCCTCTAGTTCCTCAGAGGCTGGATATAGTGGATTGTCACAAAGCGTCACTTGGCATGATCCACATGCAGACGTACACGGAAGCCCATTCTTTCTGCAGCTGCAACGGGGTGTGTAACAAGCTGTGGTGCAGTTGCAGTGTATCATCTTCAGAAGAGTGACATCTCTCTTGAAAGTCTTGAAGAATCAGCTGCAATTGTAAAGATCACTGATGAATTTGAAAAAAAGAAATCTGAACTTGCTGCACAATCCAAAACGAGTAAGTTGTGGCTGGGTTATCAGAAGATGCTCCATACTGCTTGGGCAATGATCTAGGCAGATCGCACTGGGTCTTGGAAGGATCACTTGCAAGCTGTTGCTGATGCCTTGCCAATATTTGCAGCAGCTGGACACTACAACTACCTGAAGTTCGCTTTCAGCGTTGCCAGTCGTACGATAATTATTGTACAAATTCAATAATTTGACCATTTGTACAATGTACAATACCAGGTGTACAATAATGCGATAATTCAGGAATGTGTACAATAATTCAGTGCAGATATACAATATTTTGAAATTTGTTGAACAAATGATAAAACAAATATAGAAACATGGCATCTCTCTCCATTATCGGTACCTATTTATGTTGAAGTCAACATAAACACCGATTTCCACAATAATTATATAACCAGTCATAACACCTGTAGGGTATTCATACATACAGTAGATTAAGGACACACCTACATACATACAAACTTGTATAAACTGTCTCTACAATAAGTAAGCTACACTCTTACTGTATATATCTATGTATATGAGCAATTCATAAGAATGTTTCAGACTATCCCTCCAATATTGTGACGATTTGCCCCCCTTTATGGTACATTATGTTGGCTAATCCTAGAATTTACTCCCTCAGCATATTTGATTTTAATAAACTTGTACAGAAAATTTGCTGCTGCTATTAGTGCACAAATATTACTTTGTGTCACTACCATTCAAAATTTAGAATAGAAATAACTGTGTTATTGTGTTTTTCATTTAAGCTTTGATAACTAGTTCTAGAAATAGGTCTATATAGGTGAAATCCAAGATACTGTATGATGAAAACTTTGTACGATAATATTGATGCAAATACGATGATTTTGACATGTTTGGTACAATATTTTAGCCAAATCCATCTGGCAATGCTGCCGCTTATCTCTACGTATAAGAAATGAGTGAACTGGAGAGCAAACACCCAGATGTGTATGAGAAGTTTCAAAATGGCTTCCATGTGATCTGGCGAACAAACCAGTTTTGGGCAGGCCTCAGCTGTGTTCTAGTCATCGAACAAACACTGATGAGATCACTAAAAAGCACCGGTGGCTTGACTCATGGCAGTAAGATGACAGAGGAACACCTAGCATTGTGGACAATGTCTAGCCCCCATAACATCTGAGGTCAACGTCGCCATGCAGGACTTCAATGATCTCACATACACAACAAGTGAACAGCATAAAGAAGCAACTGGTGCCAGAATTGAAAGAAATGCATCCGACCTCTTGAAGATAAGCACAAAGCTGAATTTCTAGCGGTGGTATCCCAGACATGTAATTTGTCACTTGAGGACGTGATGAGTTTTG
>JBAKBP010018067.1:0-22500 GCA_037953745.1 Lithodes maja
GTACCGGTATTTAGTAAGGGGAGGTACCGGTATTTAGTAAGGGGAGGTACCGGTATTTAGTTTCCTCGCTAGACTCATCAAACTTATAATTACACCCCCTAGACACCCTTTCAAGATTAATTTGTACATTTTTCGGTAGAAAAATTTCACGGCCGAAGGTCGGTGCCTCTTAAATTACAGGCTCGCTTTCGCTCGCCAGAAAAAATAGACACCTAATTGGCACGAAAGGTCATAAAATTGACAGAAATGGGGCGAAAGTTCTTTAAATCGCTAAACTAATGGGGCGAACGTTTTAAAATATAAAAATCAATGGAGCTAAACATGAGGGAGAAAGGGGTCCAGAAAAAAAAATCCCTCAAGTGGCAATCTTCCTTAATTGAATCCTTTAGCAACTGATTTATTGATATCTCATGGCAAACAACAAAAGTATATACTGTGTATCTACGGTACGTTATATTTATACCAGGTTTTCATAATTAACAACATATTTCACAACAAAATCTTCGTAATAGCTGAATAATCAAGATGAAAAAAGGCAATTTATTCAGTCAGCTGGATTTTTTTTTTTTTTTTTTTTTTTTTTTTTTTTTTTTTTTTACTAGCCTACTAAAATATTTTGCATGTGTATACTTTTCGTTTACAGTGACTACCCAAGAACACACGCGGACACACTTTCTTCACATTGAATACATTAAGGGGAGGTATTTAGTTTGTTCCCTACTTTTTCATCAAGCTTAAAATTACACCCCCTAGACCCCCTTTCAAGATAAATTTGTACATTTTTCGGTAGAAAAATTTCCCGGCCGAAGGCCGGTTGCTCTTAAATTACAGGCTCGCTATCGCTCGCCAGGAAAAAATCGACACATTAACGGCACGAAAGGTCTTAAATTGACAGAAATGGGCAAAATGTCTTAAAATATCCAAACTACTAGGGCGAAGGTCTTAAAATCGCAAAAGCAATGGGGCTAAACATGATGGAGAAAGGGCCCAGAAAAAAATCCCTCAAGTGGATATCTCCCTTAACTCACACGAGGATACCCGTACGTTTTCTTTACATTGAATACATTAACTCACACGAGGATACGTTTTCTTCACATTGAATACATTAACTCACACGAAGATACGTTTTCTTTACATTGAAAACATTAACTCACACGATAATACGTTTTCTTTACATTGAATACATTAACTCACACGAGGATACGTTTTCTTCACATTGAATACATTAACTCACACGAAGATACGTTTTCTTCACATTAAACGCACACGAGGATACGTTTTCTTCACGTTGAATACATTAACTCACACGAAGATACGTTTTCTTCACATTAACGCACACGAGGATACGTTTTCTTCACATTGAATACATTAACTCACACGAAGATACGTTTTTCTTCACATTAACGCACACGAGGATACGTTTTCTTCACATTGAATACATTAACTCACACGAGGATAAGTTTTCTTTACATTGAATACATTAACTCACACGAGGATACGTTTTCTTCACATTAACGCACACGAGGATACGTTTTCTTTACATTGAATACATTAACTCACACGAGGATACGTTTTCTTTACATTGAATACATTAACTCACACGAAGATACGTTTTCTTCACATTAACCCACACGAGGATACGTTTTCTTCACATTGAATACATTAACTCACACGAGGATACGTTTTCTTTACATTGAATACATTAACTCACACGAGGATACGTTTTCTTCACATTAACGCACACGAGGATACGTTTTCTTTACATTGAATACATAAGAGCACACGAGGACACACTTCCCTTACAATAAGTGGATTTGGAACCAACCACATAAATTCCCAGCACACTTTAACTGCAAATGAAGGAGCTCCGGGAATTCTGGGAGTGTGGTAAAACGTGGAAAATTAAGTTGTACAGACACATACTACAAACAGTCACACACACACACACACACACACACACACACACACATAGCAACCGACACAGAAACACACACACAATCACATACCGGTACACTCACAAATGGATACCGGTACGCATTTCCGAGTAAATTCACACACACACACATTCTCTCTCTCTCTCTCTCTCTCTCTCTCTCTCTCTCTCTCTCTCTCTCTCTCAATGGACCAATGTAAGTAGCGGGGTACCCCAGGGATCGGTACTAGGACCAATTCTCTTTCTAATTAACGACATAGATGAGGGTCTCACCTGTACAATCTCAAAATTTGCTGACGATACAAAAATTGCAAATAGCGTACTCTCAAAAGAACAAGTTGACGATATGCAACACTCTCAAAAGAACAAGTTGACGAAATGCAACACAATCTAGATAAATTGTCATGTTGGGCCCAAATTTGGCAAATGAGTTTCAATGCGGATAAATGTAAAGTACTACATATCGGATACCTAAATGAGAAAGCAAACTATTCGATGAATGGCACTCAGCTTAAGAATGTAAACAGAGAAACCGATCTGGGAGTAACAATATCGAGTAACCTAAAACCGAGTCAACAATGTTCAGAAGTTGTTAAGAAGGCAAACAAAATAATTGGCTATATAGGCAGGTCATTTGAGCATAAATCCAAAGAAGTTATCCTAACCCTTTACAATTCCTTAGTCCGCCCTCTTCTGGAATACTGCGTTCAATCCTGGTGCCCTTATTACCAAAAAGATATAAACAAGCTAGAACGAGTTCAACGTAGAGTTACCAAAATTATACCTAGCCTAAAGAACAAACCATACGAAGAGCGTCTTAGAGAATTAAATCTATTTCCTTTAACCCAGCGCAGATTAAGAGGTGACTTAATTAAAGTGTTCAAAATCATCAAAGGCATCGACAATATGAACTCTAGTAAGTACTTCACTATCGACCAATCTAATTACACGCGGGGAAACGGTTGCAAAATTATTGGTAAATCTTTTAACTCACACGAATCTAAGAATTTCTTCTTCAATCGAGTTGTCAACTTGTGGAATGGGCTTCCCCGAAACTTTATAGACTGCAGCACCGTTGATTCATTTAAACTCCGCCTAGACAAATATCTCGCATCAAACCCGCGACTGACTGTGTTTGCAAATGAATAACTTTATTTTATCCCCCATTCAGTTACTAACCCATCTGTCCCCTACTAACTTCCTAATCCTGCCACGGACATTAGTTCCAGGGCAGTAATTCCCTTTCCAATGTTCCCTTACCCACTCTAAACCACTGTTTGGACACTTGATCCTCAGTGTTTTGGAGGACAAGCAACCTAGAAGGGTCACTAGATCTGTTGTTGCTTGATTTCCTTTGTACTCCTTTGTACTCACTCTCTCTCTCTCTCTCTCTCTCTCTCTCTCTCTCTCTCTCTCTCTCTCTCTCTCTCTCTCTCACACACACACACACACACAGTGATTATAACTTGACTGTTTAGACACAAATTCCTAACATTCTCAGTATGGCTTCCTTAAGGGTCGCTCTACTGGTGATCTTCTTTCATATCTTACTAACTCTTGGTCATCCTCCTTTCGGGACTTCGGTGAGACTTTTTCTATTGCACTAGACATATCGAAAGCCTTCGATAGAGTCTGGCATAAATCTTTAATTTCTAAACTACCCTCCTTCGGTTTCTATCCCTCCATTTGTGCCTTTGTCTCTAATTTCCTTTCCGGCCGTTCCATAGCTGCGGTTGTGTACGGCCATTGTTCACTTCCTCACCCTATAAACTCTGGTGTTCCTCAGGGCTCTGTCCTATCTCCTATTCTCTTTCTAATTTTTATAAATGATCTCCTTAACTGTACCTTAATTCCCATCCATTCATACGCAGACGACTCAACCTTACACTACTCCATTAGTTTTTCAGAACGCCCCAGCCAGCAATCCCTCAACGACAAACGTAATGAAGCCATAGAACTCTTAAATTCTGATCTAAATACTATATCCAATTGGGGCAGAGAAAACCTTGTTAACTTTAATGCTTCCAAAACCCAATTTCTCCATCTATCTACCCGTCAGGATCTCCCAGCGGACTATCCCTTATTCTTCAACAATACAAAAATCAACCCTTCATCTTCTCTCAATATTCTTGGTGTCTCTTTTTCTTCTGCTCTCATTTGGAAGGACCATATTACCAGTCTTGCTAAGGCAGCCTCCCAGAAGCTGGGTGTGCTCAACCGCCTTCGGGGGTTCTTTTCCCCTGCACAGCTTCTTGCTCTGTACAGGGGCATAGTGCGCCCTTGTATTGAGTATTGTTCACATGTGTGGGGAGGTTCCTCTCACACCGCTCTCCTAGACAAAGTTGAAAGGAAGGCATTTCGTATCATTAACTCCCGTCCACTCACCAACTCTCTGCAATCTCTCTGTC
Organism: Lithodes maja; assembly: GCA_037953745.1. Classification (NCBI taxonomy): domain Eukaryota; kingdom Metazoa; phylum Arthropoda; class Malacostraca; order Decapoda; family Lithodidae; genus Lithodes; species Lithodes maja. Next base: position 4,342 of record JBAKBP010018067.1, read on the forward strand.
TCCGCCGCAATGTTGCATCTCTCTCGCTATTCTATCGCTACTATAATAATCAGTGTTCCTCAGAGCTATCCCAGTGCATACCACCTCCTTTACGTAGGGCACGTGGTACCCGTCTTGCAAGTCAATCCCACCCCTACTCTGTGCAACTCTCCAACCCAAGAGTGAAACGTTACTCTCAAACTTTCTTCTACTCAACATCTGAGCTCTGGAACTCTCTCCCAGAATCAGTCTTTCCCTCTTCCTATGACTTAAATTGCTTCAAACTCCGTGTGTCCAGGCATTTTGGCTCGAACGTCCCTTGATTTTGGCCCTGTCACTCTTTCAACTATGGGGGAGGCACTCGCTATAGGCAGTTATGCCTTTTGCCTCCCTCAATCACATAGAAAAAAAAAAAAAAAAAAAAAATTCTCCACCTTCCTCCTTCACCTGAGAGAGAGAGAGAGAGAGAGAGAGAGAGAGAGAGAGAGAGAGAGAGAGAGAGAGAGAGAGAGAGAGAGAGAGAGAGAGAGAGAGAGAGTCTAGCAGAACCTATCATGTTGCATAATGACTCGCATATAATGACCAGGCATAGCTATAATTATAAAGTGATATATATATATATTGCATAACTAGATAGCAACGGAACATAGGCCTATATAGATACAAACAATATCTAGAGAGAGAATAATAACACAGGTAATTATTACAGGTATCCACAATGCTTAAGTCTGGCTCACACCTTTAAGGGGAGGTTTCCACTTGAGGGATTTTTTTCTTGACTCCTTTCTCCCTCATGTATAGCCCCATTGCTTTTCTATTTTTAAGACATTCGCCCCCATTATTTTGACGATTTTAAGAACTTTCGACCCATTTCTGTCAATTTTAAGACCTTTCGTGCCATTTAGGTGTCGATTTTATCCTGGCGAGCGATAGCGAGCCTGTAATTTAAAAGGAACCAGCCTTCAGCCGGGACATTTTTCTACCGAAAAATGTACAAATTTATCTTGAAAGGGGCTCAAGGGGGTGTAATCTTAAGCTTGATGGATACCTAGAGACCAAACTAAAAACCTCCCCTTAACATAACCCCCAAGCAACAAAACACACACCGACACACAGAACAGGCACGCACACACACACACAGGTACACATACACACACACAGGCACGCTACACATCCAAGCAACAAAACTCACTCACTCTCTCTCTATCTATCTATATATATCATTGTAATTGTTATGTAAATATTGGCTACGATATGACAAAAGGGGATATCACATCAGACCTTTTATCATCAACTTTCGATCCTCAACAATTTTCTGGGATCTTTTGCACTGGTATCGGAAACTAAACTAAATATGTATTAACCCTTTCAAGATATGATGACGCATTTCTGTTCGGTTTTCTGGCTATAACTAGACGATTTTATTCAGATTAGAGAGGGTATATGGAAGTCATAGGGTTAATTGAGATAGTCTTTACATATTTTAATTCCCACTGATCCTTTCTAAGCTGTTTAAAAGCTAAAATAAACTGCTATAATGTATCCAAATCTTCATAGGGTTAACTTACTAAAGGTGACATTAAAAAATATATATATATAACGTTGACCTCATAAGCTGCCAGACCAGTGGTGGTGGTGATGATGGTGATGATGATGATGGTGGTGATTATGGTGGAGGTGATGATGGTAGTGATGATGATGGTGATGATGATAGTGGTGGTGGTGGTAGTGGTGGTGATGGTGGTGGTGGTGATGATGATGGTGGTGGTGGTGGTGGTGGTGGTGATGATGATGATGGTGGTGGTGGTGGTGGTGATGATGGTAGTGATTGTGATGATGATGGTAGTGATAATGAGGGTGATGATGATGATGGTGGTGGTGGTGATGATGATACCTTACCTTATGATACCTTATGATGTGTTCGCCACTCTTCTAGCGGCACCAAGGAGCGCGACGCCCCTCGTTTTGGGTGGTGATTTGGTGCAGTAGACTGTTTGAAGCGACAGCTCGCTCCCTTGCGAGGATGGGCTCGTCTGGCACTTTTTGCAGTTCGACATCCAGGGCTCTCTTGAAGCTGTCTAACGAGATGTCCCTCATGTCTCTTACTCGCCGTGGGAGTTTGTTGAAGAGACGTGGGCCTCTGTGTGATAACCAGCCCTCTCGCAGAGAGCCCATAGCACCCCCGTTATTCATCCGGGGGATTTCGCATTCCCAGCCTCTCCTATCACTGAATTTCATGACTATCGGAGTATGTAGGTTTGGTACTAAACCCTCTGCGATTTTCCACGTGTATATTATTAGGCAACGTTCTCTTCTACGTTCCAGCGAGTACAGATTCAGTGCTCTTAAACGCTCCCAATAGTGTAGCTGTTTTATCGAACTTATATGAGAAGTGAAATTTCTTTGTACACTCTCTACGTAATTTATTTCACCTGCTTTGTATGGGGATGTTAATACGCTACAATATTCAAGCCGCGGTAGCACTAGAGATTTGAAGAGCGTTGTTGTTGTTGTTGCTGTTCCTCAGGCTGTCTGGCCGAGCAGCCCCAAGGTCCCGAGCAAGGCCAAGGCCATAACCGAGCACCCCCACAGAACCCTCCCAGCTTACCACTAATAATGCCCAGGTGACCGAAGCCACTCAAAGGCGGGGAGCTGAGGAGGGTGCGGAAACGCCCGGGAAACAAAAGCCCCACCCAAGGCCCTGTGCCCCTCAGCAATTATAAAGGGAAAGTTGAGGGGCAAAGGAAAAATGTGACGCTTTGGCTCCCAATCTGCCAGGGTTGGCAGTAGGGAGGTCAATCCACGGAAAAGACGCCGTCACTTGAGATCTAGAAAATATATAAGTAAAAGGAACAGTCAGAGTAAGCTATGGGTATGGCAGAGAACGCTCAACTCTCATTCTGCTTTGAAGAGCGTTATCATAGGTACTTCACCGCGTGTTTTAAAAGTACGCAGAATCTAACCCGTTAGACGTTTCGCAGCCGCCACTTTGACCTGGTTATGTACTTTGAAACCCATATTTTCAGACATTAATACCCCAAGGTCTTTCACACTGTCTTTCCGTTCTATTATGTTGTTAGATTCTGTTAAGTAATTTGTAATTTCTTTAACACCATTATTATCTCCGTACCGTATTAATTGGAATTTTTCCTCATTGAATTGCATGTTGTTTTCCCTGGTCCACTGGAACACTACATTCATGTCTTCCTGCAGTCGGCCTGTGTCTTCTTGTGTGTTTACTATCTTGCTTAATTTTGTGTCCTCAGCAAAAGACGACACCGTACTGTGTCTGGTGTTGGTATCTATGTCGCAAATTAGTATGAGGAACAGAAGGGGCACTAGCACTGTTCCTTGGGGCACTGAGCTTTTGACATCCGAAGGCTCAGATGTGACTTGGTTTACTGCTACTGATTGTTTTCGGTTTACGAGGAAATTGTATATCCACCGTCCGATTTTCCCAGTTATACCTTTTGCTTTCAAGTTGTGGGCTATTATACCATGGTCACATTTATCAAATGCCTTAGCAAAATCGGTGTAAATGACATCCACGTTTTTCTTTTCTTCTAGCGCTTTAAGAATTTTGTCATAGTGTTCCAAAAGTTGTGAGAGACATGATCTTCCCGCTCTGAACCCATGTTGACCGGTGTTGTGTACCGGGTAGTTCATTTGTCTCCATGAATGTTGAAATTTTTCTTCGCAGGACTCGTTCGAAAACTTTAATGATGTGAGAGGTTAGAGCTACCGGGCGGTAGTGCTTTACTCCCTCCTTTATGCAGTGGGGCAATTATTGCGTTTTTCAAGCTATCTGGTATGTCATCAGTGTCTAGACTCCTTCTCCACATTATAGCCAGGGGTTTTGAGAGGTTTTCCTTACATTTCTTCATTAGGATCGAATTCCATGAGTCCGGGCCTGGTGCCGAGTGGGATGGCATGTTGGAAATGGCCTCTTCTATGTCTTTTGGACCGAAATCAATATCCAGCATCTGAGGGGTTTCCGTGGGGGAGGTTTCCATGAAAAATATATTTTGGTCTCTGATGACTTTTGTTTCATCAGGCTCACTGAATGCCATTTCATACTGCCTGCTTAAGAGTTCGCTCATTTCCTTTTTGTCCCCTGTGAAAGAGCTGTCCCCTTTGCTCAGTGGGCCGATGTTTGATGTTGTTTTAGCCTTTTGTTTGGTGTATGAAAAGAAGTATTTGGAATTGTCCTTTATACCTGCAATAGCTTTCCTCTCCTCTTCCATATGTTGTAGTTCATATGATATTCTTAGCCTTTGTTCAATTTCCACAATTTCTCTATCTATTTCGGCCTTTTGCCTATCCTGTAGATTTTGATGTGTGCGTCTTTGTGCGAGTAATTTTCTTCTTCTGTACAGCCTCCTCCTTTCCCGATCTTGTTTGCTTCTTCGTTTTGTTTGTCTTGCAGGTATATGGTGCCTACAGATTTGGGTCATGGTTTCTGTTATTAAGACTAGACATTCTGCTGGTGTCAGGTTATTCATTAAATCTTCCCAGTCTATTTCCTCCATTTCTTGATTTACCTCTTCCCACCTAATGTTTTTGTTATTGAAGTTAATTTACTGAAGGGGCCGGTTTTTGTTCTCGATTCTGAGGTTGTCTGTACATTTTCTAAGGTTGTTTTGATCTCAATTAATTTATGATCTGAGTATGTTGTGTCCGATATGTTAATGCTGTGTACTAGAGAGTCGTTGTTAGTGAAGACCAGGTCTAAGATATTGTTTTCCCGTGTGGGTTCAGCAATATGTTGGGTAAGACTAAAAAAATCGCAAAGTTCAAAAAGCTCTCTCGTATTTGCTTCTCCGTTGTTGTTTGCCACTAACTGGTTTTCTAGTTGTCTCCATTTAATGTTTGGTAGGTTAAAGTCTCCTAGCCATATAATATTTGGTGTTGGGTTCCCCAGGGTTTCCACTTCTGATTTTATTTTGTTGAGCTGGGTTTTGAATTCTTCTCGGGATGAGTCTGGAGGCCTGTATGTAACAATAACTGCTAAATTTAGGGATTCTATTTTAACTCCAAGTATTTCCACCACTTCATTACTGTTATTTAGGAATTCAGTACATATCAGTGAGTCATGGATGTACAAGGCTACACCTCCATGTGATCTATGCGTTCTATCTGATGGTGGTAATGATGATGGTGGTGGTGGTGATAATGAGGGGGGTGGTGGTGGTGGTGGTGGTGGTGGTGGTGGTGGTGGTGGTGGTGATGATGATGATGGTGATGGTGATGATGATGATGATGATGATGATGATGATGGTGATGATGATGATGGTGGTGTTGGTGTGGTTTGGATTCTTAAAGGTGAGACTTACGCATACTCTTCTCTCTCTCTCTCTCTCTCTCTCTCTCTCTCTCTCTCTCTCTCTGTGTGTGTGTGTGTATGAGGTGCAAGCGTGTGGGTGAGAGAGAGAGAGAGAGAGAGAGTGTGTATATGTTCAGCTTAGGAAGGCATTTTGTGAGTTGAAGGGATAATTGAGATAGACTTAAGGGGGGTAGTACTTGGTGTTTGGTCTACTATACATATGTGTTAGGTACCAATATATCCAACTATTACTCCGTGAATTACTTAAACACTAGAATACATATTTAAAGTATACCTCACTATTATAACCTTAATACAACTACTCACATTAGTAAACATAGTATTTCTTACACCGACTGTACATGATGGAGGCAAGTGGTACTGGGCGCTTAAGTAAACGTCAAGCTTCTAGTCAGCATTCCCGAGATCTCACAATAGAGTTGGTTACACGTGACCGCTCTGATGGAAAGTTACCCAGAACATGTCACGTTGGAAGCCACACCTTATGACGTCATTATTGACAGGTACTAGGATTGGTCGTGATGTACACGTGAATGATAATGAGTGGTTTTACGTCATAAAGAGGGGCGTAACCCAACATAATATAAGGTGGGTATCTAGAGAGTGAGGGCAGGAAAGAGGGGCGTAACCCAACATAATATAAGGTGGGTATCTAGAGAGTGAGGGCAGGAAAGAGGGGCGTAACCCAACATAATATAAGGTGGGTATCTAGAGAGTGAGGGCAGGAAAGAGGGGCGTAACCCAACATAATATAAGGTGGGTATCTAGAGAGTGAGGGCAGGAAAGAGGGGCGTAACCCAACATAATATAAGGTGGGTATCCAGAGAGTGAGGGCAGGAAAGAGGGGCGTAACCCAACATAATATAAGGTGGGTATCTAGAGAGTGAGGGCAGGAAAGAGGGGCGTAACCCAACATAATATAAGGTGGGTATCTAGAGAGTGAGGGCAGGAAAGAGGGGCGTAACCCAACATAATATAAGGTGGGTATCCAGAGAGTGAGGGCAGGAAAGAGGGGCGTAACCCAACATAATATAAGGTGGGTATCTAGAGAGTGAGGGCAGAAACAAGAGAGACCCCGGCTCGCTCATCGAAGGGTCAGAGGTTAGCTCCGTGTGTGATAACCAGACTATATAACATACTTGAATTAATCGTACTGATACAAATACTTATACAATCAATATATTAGTGTACTTCTGAATAAGTCTTAAGATATCTTTTATTATACTATTCTTAATTATTCTCAAGTTTCATTTACCTAACCTTACCATTTATCTAACATTCATTTGAGTTATCTAATTAATCCCAGGGTAAGCCTGTGATGGTGGCAGCATATATATAGGGGAATTGATACCATTATTAACCCTATTCTCTTCACCATACATATTTAGTTATTAATATATTTGTTAGTTTCCTCGCTAGACCTCCATCAAGCTAAAAAAAAAAAAAACACCCCCTAGACCCCCTTTCAAGATAAATGTGTACATTTTTCGGTAAAACAATTTCCCGGAAACTGAAGGTGAACGTCAATAAAAGTAAAGTAATGGTGTGTAATAGGGGAGCGCATAGGGTGAATCTAGATGTGAGGCTGGATGGGGAAATATTGGAACAAGTAGAGTGTTTTAAATATCTAGGAGGAACGATAAGCAGGAGTGGAGGTATGGAAATGGAGGTAAAACAGAGAGTGTGTGAAGGAAGGAAGGTTTTCGGAGCAATGGGAAGTATGTGGAAGACGAGAAATCTCGGAGTGAAAGTAAAAAGTGCACTGTATCAAGGAATTGTTGTGCCAACAGTGATGTATGGGGCTGAGACATGGACTCAGAAGAAAAAGGAGAAAAGAGGGCTGGATGTGATGGAGATGAGCTGCTTGAGAAGTATGTGTGGAGTTACTCGTAGAGACAGATTGAGGAATGAAGAGATACGTAGGAGAGTGGGGCAGCAGGAACATTTGTCAGCCAGAGTGGACAGAAGGGTGCTGAGCTGGTATGGTCATGTTGAACGAATGGGAGATGAAAGGCTTACAAAGAGAATATGTGAGTCAGGTACAAGGGGAGATAGAAGGGCAGGAAGACCCCCATTGAGATGGAGAGACTGTGTAAGAAAGGCTTTGGATGATAGAGGAATGACTATAGATCAGGCAGGGGAAGTGGTGGTGGACAGGAGTGAATGGAGAATGCTTGTGAATAGTTGAGTGAACACGTGGTCATTTGGAGTAAGGGGTCGGGCGCAAGTTCGACTAGATAATAGTCCATCAGGCGCCTGGCCCGGGGGGACGATTAATATGAAGGGTGTGCCTGGAAGTGTGGTGGGAGGGCTTGTGGCTTTGGCTCCGCTGCATGTCTGCCTGCCGAGATCGGAACCTCTCCGGGTGGTCAGGGGCTGGGGGAGTGCTGGAGCGACCTTGGTAACCCTGGTCTCTGGGTCTTCTCCTGGGTGACCTGGATGTGTGTGAGTTTGTGTTTTTTATCTGTGTTTATTTTTTGTTTTATGTTGTTTTTGTGTTTTCCCTGTTCTTGCTCTGTCTTGAGTCGGCTACCCCCAAAATGGGGATTGGGCCTGAGCATATAGATGGAATAGATAGAATTTCCCGGCCGAAGGCCAGTTCCTTCTAAAATTAGAGGTTCGCGAACGCTCACCAGGAGACAATCGAAACCTAAAGGGCACGAATGGTCTTGACATTGAAAAACAAAAATAATAATAAATAAGGCGAAAGGTCTCAAAATCGCCAAACTAACGGAACGAACGTCTTAAACCCTCAAAACTAATATGCTAAATATGAGGGAGAAGGGGGTCCAGAAAAGCGAGTATTACCCCCTTAACTCATTGCATTCCTAGAGGGTCTCAAAATCGCCAAACTAACGGAACGAACGTCTTAAACCCTCAAAACTAATATGATAAACATGAGGGACAAGGGGGTCCAGAAAAGCGAGTATTACCCCCTTAACCCATTTCATTCCTACAGGGCCTTCCAAACTAGAGTAAAATCGCTTAACGGTAGCCAAATATAGTGACAAAGCATCCTCGAAAACGGAGAGGGTCAATAATGTTACATATTAAGTAACACCCCGTTCTTAACATTAATAAGTCATTACAAACCCCGATGCACTTGAATAAACTAATGAAAGCATATGGCCGTCCCGGGATTCGTACTCGGGACACCACACCCAGAACATAAGCATCTAAACCATGACACCACCAACACAGTTAAAGGTTGAGTACAAAATCACGAATAATAATATACAAACTTGGCTTAGATTATAACATTGACAGGAATATCTTTTAACTTCCATTTTCTTTTGTTCAAGCTTTTATTTTCATGGGCTTAAACAATTAATTTCCGCTTCTGTGTCAGTTAGATATATACAGTATATTTGTAGGGACTTGTCTGTCTGTCTGTCTGTCTGTCTGTCTGTCTGTCTGTCTGTCTGCCTGTCTGATGCTTTGTATGGATGTCTGCCTGTCTATGTTTGTTTGTCTGTCTCTCTCTGATGATCTGATGCTTTGTATGGATGTCTGCCTGTCTATATTTGTCTGTCTGTCTGTCTATCTGATGCTTTGTATGGATGTCTGCCTGTCTATATTTGTCTGTCTGTCTGTCTATCTGATGCTTTGTATGGATGTCTGCCTGTCTATATTTGTCTGTCTGTCTGTCTATCTGATGCTTTGTATGGATGTCTGCCTGTCTATATTTGTCTGTCTGTCTGTCTATCTGATGCTTTGTATGGATGTCTGCCTGTCTATATTTGTCTGTCTGTCTGTCTATCTGATGCTTTGTATGGATGTCTGCCTGTCTATATTTGTCTGTCTGTCTGTCTATCTGATGCTTTGTATGGATGTCTGCCTGTCTATATTTGTCTGTCTGTCTGTCTATCTGATGCTTTGTATGGATGTCTGCCTGTCTATATTTGTCTGTCTGTCTGTCTATCTGATGCTTTGTATGGATGTCTGCCTGTCTATATTTGTCTGTCTGTCTGTCTATCTGATGCTTTGTATGGATGTCTGCCTGTCTATATTTGTCTGTCTGTCTGTCTGATGCTTTGTATGGATGTCTGCCTGTCTATATTTGTTTGTCTGTCTGTCTGTCTGCCTGTCTGTCTGATGCTTTGTATGGATGTCTGCCTGTCTATATTTGTTTGTCTGTCTGTCTGTCTGTCTCTCATGCAGGGGGCAGGTGCACTTGGTACTAGTTAAAACAATTTCAGATTAGGGCTACTGCTTTAAGATTTTCAGGAACTTTGAAGAATGATATTACATGTATTTTGACAAACTTTAAACTTACTAGACGATAAATAAAGCGATCTATAAATTTAAAACCAATTTTTTCGGATTTTTCTTATACCGGTACGCGTTGCTGGGTTTTTCAAAACAAAATGGCAGACCGGCAATTTTAGGTACCGGTATCAAACTGATTTTTGGAGGATGAAAAGTATATTATAATGAGTGCTAAACTATGCACAACTGTTTACCATATGCACTGTACTTTTGTAGTTATTTAATTTATTGCTATATTTTGTTATGGTCGGACAGACAAATGTTGACATTTAAAAAAAGCTGGTGTTACACCGATTCATTTTCTATGGCTCAACTGTTCATAGTCTATAGAGAAAACCATTGGGATCAAAATGATACCAAATTCATGAAGATTGAACGATAAATGGCTCTGTTATTTCAATTTAAGCCTTGAAAACTTACTTGTGAGAAAACGGGCGTCTAATTTCTTACAGATTGAAAAGTTTTTCTGGGATACAGCCGGCGGTTACCATCTCCCCATGAGCAAGGGGGATGGGTAATGGTCTCTGGTAGACTAAAGAAAGCCAAGCGCTTGTGAATCCTCGAAGGAGGAGATACGGGCGCTATATAAGTAACCAGAAGATTATTATTATTATTATTATTACATGCATTGGCAGCCTTATGAACCTCACACCAGTCTTCATACTTATCAGATATTTGTTTTCTTTCAGTTGATTTTCCATTGTTTTGCACATGATATGCACTTATTTGATAATGTCTCCAAGTCAATCACAAAAATTCTATTCTTAAAAAATATCAAAATAAAAACCTGTGTGCATCCATAACCCAGAGTAGATGTGTGACCCTGTGTGCACCCATAACCCAGAGTAGATGTGTGCCCCTGTGTGTACCATGACCTAGTAAGCAAATGGAGATTATATATATATATATATATATATATATATATATATATATATATATATATATATTTTCTTTCAGGCAGGTGAGATTAAAATAATAGGCACAGTTTGCATTATTGAGTTTTTTATTGATACTCTCAATTTTTCGTATAGTTTTTCTGGTATTTTCAGGAAGTTGGTAAAGGAGGTTTGCAAATGGTTCCGACGTTTCAATGGGCGCAGCCATCATTATCAAGGAGAAGTGAAGTTAGAAGGTGATAAGTCGAGTTTATATAGGCGATACAAGATCAAGAAAGGGATTATTGTGTGCTAGCTGCACGCTGGTTGGCTAACCTAAGACTAGCTCTGGTAGGCTGGCCGGACGCAGGAGTGGGCGGGGCCTCTGCATCGTTCATCTGCGTGTGTGGAGGGGGCATTCCTGGGGGCATCATGGGGGGCCTCGCTGTGGAAGGGCGTGCCGAGGGTAGGATCTGGCTGTATTCCGCTTGTGTGTTTAAAGTAGGTTGGTATGTTTGTATATATATAGCTTCAAGAATGAATAGGCGGCGTGAGTATTTCTTTATCAAGAATAGAGGTGTGTTTATCTAAGTCGGGTCTGGTGAGTTCCTGATGGTGTGGGGATGTGTGGTAGTGGTCCTTGATAGCTCCGGCTTGAAGGTGGAAGGTAAGGCGACGTGACAGACGAGTCCTTGTCAAACCGACATAAGTGTGAGGTCCACAGTCCTCACTGTTACAGGTGTGTCGGTATATGACATGGTCCTCTTGTGACGGTTTCTCTTCTTCGATGGTGCCCATGTAAAAATTGGCAAAGAGGACTCCTAGGGGACTGCCCATTGCCACACCATCAATCTGCTGATACATGTCACCTCGCGGGCAGGTGAAGGGCAGGTGGACCGCACCATTGAGCTCATCCTACATCGAGTCTACCACTGCCCAGACAACACGCCCTTAGACCTCCCAGAAACAGCCCTGAAGACGTTGCTGGAAATATGCACCAAAGAGGCGCCCTTCACCTGCCCGCGAGGTGACATGTATCAGCAGATTGATGGTGTGGCAATGGGCAGTCCCCTAGGAGTCCTCTTTGCCAATTTTTACATGGGCACCATCGAAGAAGAGCTCCTGACTACCAACCGCCCCTCCGTCTACTGCAGATATGTGGACGACATCTTCGTGCGTGTGAAGGACCCACAGGAGCTACGTGACCTTCAACAACGATTCATCGCCTCTTCCAGTCTAAACTTCACCTTCGAGGAGTCCTCTAACGGTCATCTCCCCTTCCTTGATGTCCTCGTAAACAACAACAACACCTCAGGCTTTACCACCACTGTCTACACCAAACCCACCAACAACGGATTATGTCTCAACGGCGAAAGTGAATGCCCCCAGCGATATTTACGATCCACCATCGCCGCCTACGTCAGGAGAGCCCTATCACACTGCACCTCCTGGCGAGACACTCACAAGGAACTCGAGAGGCTCACCCAGGTGCTTGTAAACAATGGGTACAGTAACTCGGACATCGCCCACACCATCAACAAACACCTTGAAACATGGTACAAAAACGACATGCCTACTAATACAAACACTGAATACATAAAAATTTACTATAAAAACCACATGTCCTCAGATCACAAAACAGACGAACACATAATGAGAGACATTATCAGCAACAACGTTAAAACTACGAACCCTGACCAACACCTTAAACTCACCATATACTACAAATCGAGGAAAACATCACAACTAGTCATTCGCAACAGCCCGGCTACCGCTAAGAAACCGTCACAAGAGGACCTTGTCATATACCGACACACCTGTAACAGTGAGGACTGTGGACCTCACACTTATGTCGGTTTGACAAGGACTCGTCTGTCACGTCGCCTTACCTTCCACCTTCAAGCCGGAGCTATCAAGGACCACTACCACACATCCCCACACCATCAGGAACTCACCAGACCCGACTTAGATAAACACACCTCTATTCTTGATAAAGAAATAGACTCACGCATAACTACATTCTGTTTGTCACGACAGCGGGGTTTGAGCTTTTTTAATTCCATGGTTCTTGCGTGTGCTTGCCCGTGTTCCCAGGATCACGAAGAGTCTTCTGGCAGGCCAGCTCACTCCTGATTGGCTGAGCGTTTTTTGCTTGATCTGGCAGGAATTTTTCTTGCACTTCTTTTAACTTCATTGTCCCTCTTTTACTAAATTTTAATTTCTTCTCATAGTTCAACCTCGGTGTTTTTAAATTTAATTTTAATTTTGTATTTAACTTTAACGTAATTATCCTTTGTTTTCCCATCCCCAGTTTCCTTGTATTGCATTTGGCAATTTGACTATATTAACGTAAAATTCTCATTCCCTTATCCTTGCCTTAAGGCTTCTTATTTGTTAAGAAGTTTTAACTCATGGGATATTGTGTTCTTTTTTAATAATTTATATATTCTTTACACCTTTATTTTATTTTGTTTTTAACAGAGTTCAAATTGCTCACTTGTTTTAACATCATATTCCTTTTGAGTTTTGTTTTAGGGGATCAAGGCGGGATCTCACCAGCCAATCAGAAAGGAGTGGCACGAATCTTGATCCTGGATATAGCTTGAAGCTTTTTGCAGGATCAAATAGCCACCCTAACAACCAATCAGAGCATTGTTTTAAACTTTAAGCTCTGCTTTGTCTCGCAATTTTCACCTGTGTACCAATACTTCTTTAATAGTTTGTTCAGTTATAGAATGAGAAACCATGGCTCGAGTCAAAATAAAGCACCCACGTCCTAAACTTAGGAATACTAAGATAGACCTCCTTAGCATCCTGGGTAAACATGGAATTTATGTAACCAGAATCATTGAAATCCAAGACGGCTTTGTGGTCCTTACTAAAGATGACCATGACACTGATCAACTATTCCAAGGGAGCACCCAGAATGACCTTAACAGAAATGAATATACCACAATCATGCCACCAGAGATTAAGGCCAAGAAGACAGTACTGCTCTTCAATGTAGACGAATACATATACGCCAATAATGAAGTGAGCATCAAGGAGGAAGTTCAAGACAAGAACACATGGACCAGAAATGAGGTGGAGGAAGTATATAAGTTTTCAAACAGCAAGACACTAAAGCTCACGTTCAAACAGACACAAACAGCAAAGAAGGCCATCGATAGTGGACTGGTCCTTTTCAATGTAAGCATTACCCCATCCCAAATAAAGCAAGAAACGTTCACACCAATAGTAACTTGTACTCGCTGCTACAAATTAGAAAATCATACCACCAACAAATGCCCAAAACCAAAGGAGTACAAGGTCTGTTCAGAGTGCAGTGAAGAAGGCCATATATGGAGAGAATGTAAAAGTGAAACACAAAAATGCATCAACTGCCAGGAATCTCATCGAACTATGGCAATGAAATGCAAGATGAGGAAGGATGCTGTGCAAAGTAAGAGGAAGGAGACTGAACAACAAAGGCAAGAGAAGACCAGCTCTACATATAGAGACGCTGCAAAACCCAAGAATACCCCCATCACAAATATGGGCCTCGAGCAAGGAATAGTAAGTCGCATGATGATGTGCATTCTGAATGCCCATATGTCTAATCTTGCAGAACCAGGCACCTACAATACTACACTTAACGAGTTTTTGAAGGAAAATAACTTACCATCAATAAATATGCCAAATAACCCCCAATCTAGGAAAATACTGAGAGCCCTAACTGATTCAAATATTAACACAACAATGGAAGCGGAAGAAAATGTAGCTGAAGCTGCAGCTACATCAGTTGCCAATAACCCAACCAAGAAAAGAAGAAGATTGAACTCAAGGAGTAGGAGAGGCGGAAATGAGAGCGAAGAACATATGGAGATGATCCAAGAGCAACCAACACTCACCATTAGTACTAAGGGCAAGGATCTTGGCATCGCAATTGTCAAAAGTAACAAGACGGACTGGCCTGCAAAGGAAATTTTCAGCAAACGCATGTTGGCCGATGGATTGGAAGCGGAAAAATTCAAATGGAACTATTCAAACCGCCACTTTAAACAAAATGATGTTTACAGAGGAATCTGCAATGGAGAAATAGATCTGGACGGATGCTGGTACAGTGTGATAGATGAAAAATTTGATAAAATGGTGTCGGGATTCAGGTCAGACGTTAGAATTCCTCCTCCTTCAGCAGGTAGGGATCCCCGTCTCCATCGAAGCTCTGAATAGACACTTTTTAACTTATATCTGTTAAGTCAGGTTATCTTATTCCCTTAACTATGGAAACTTTGAAAATTATGCAGCATAATGTACTTCACTGGGAGACCCGGAAACAACTACTGACAAATTCGTATCTACTGGAGCACCCACATGTTATACTAATCAATGGCCATGGCTGTACCCAGCAAGACCAAATAAAAATCCATGGATATATAACATACCTTGTCAATAATTCAGGTGAACGAAATGATGGAAGTGCAATCCTCATTAGAAGTGACATTAGACACAAGATAGATGAAGACTATATAACTGATGTACTCTGCATATCTATAGAAACAACCTTGGGACTAATTAATGTTGCAACCACATACCTACCCCCCAGACGCCCATTTTTACCGTTCCCAGACTTCCATAGACTACAGTCTAAACACGAGCCGACATACATTGTGGGGGATCTGAACGCAAAACACACGCTTCTCGGACATAGATCAGAAAATCTTGTTGGCCAAAGTATTGCTAGGCTGATGAGAAATAATAAACTGGTGCATATCGGTCCTAATTTTCCTACTTTTATTAGGGCAAACTCACATACAACACCTGACATAATCTTGGGTAATAACAAGTGCAGGCATAATGTAAGGATTGACCCAGGTCCAATAACTACATCAGATCACCTACCAATTATCATTACACTAACTGCCAAAGCAATCTATGAACCAGCTAGGAAGCGTTATTTCTTTCCCAATGTGAGTTGGGACAGTTTCAGGGAGACAATATCTGACGAAATTAGTAATATTCACAATTATAATGAGGGTGAAGTAGGTGTTGAGGAGGTCGATGAGATGGTGGAACAATGGTACAAAATCACACAAAAAGCTATTGACAAACATATTCCAACTACGTCATCTAAGATACAATCACGAGCCATCTCCAGTGCTGCATTAAGGAATATCCAAAATCAATACAAACAATTGAGTATAGATGCAGGAGTGGGGGGATGGAATTATGGCAAGTACAGAGAATATAGGAGACTGCAGCGGGAGATTGAGGAGGAAAGTAGGCGAATCCATGATGAACAATACAATGAAAAAATCATAAACTTAACACAAATATATCATGCACCGGTAGAGTTTTGGAGAAAGGTAAGAGACATGAAGGGCGGTAAATCGGGAATGCCAAAATATATTATCGACGACCACAACACCAAAATATATGATGATAATGAGAAGGAACAAATATTTAGAAGAATATGGGAACCAACTTTCAGAATATCTGAAGATGAAAATGAAGAATTTGATGAGGAGAATGAAGAGAGGGTTCACGAGTTTCTGAGAGAAAACCGACATAGAATAACCCCCGACCATGTAGCAGACCTGTCAATCTTCAACCAACAGGACTTTGTAACAAGCAAAATAACTTTAGAGGAACTACATCGCCATATCAAATCCCTGAAACGTAAAGCACCTGGAAGCAGCAAAATAGATTCCACCATTTTGAAAGAACTACCCGAAGAATCTATAAAAATGCTAGTAACTATATTCAACCTGACTCTATCAATGGGATACTTTCCAGATCGCTTCAAAAAAGCAATTCTCCACTTCATTCCCAAAGAAAATAAATCACACTACGACCCAAAATCATATAGACCAATTTCTTTACTGGAGGTCCCAGGTAAGTTGCTGGAGAGATGCATATACACACGGCTAAGACTACATTTGAACCGAAATAATCTAATTCCACACCAACAGCATGGTTTTTGGGAGAACAGGGGCACCACCACAGCACTGGCTATAATATATGAAAAAATTGCACAGACTTTGGCGGGAAAAAATCAGTGCCATATGGTATTAAGGGATGTGTCAAAAGCATTTGATAAGGTCTGGCATGAGGGGCTCAAATTTAAGATCTTGCAGCTACAACTACCTGGATATCTAGAGAAACTGTTATGTGATTACCTTATGGATAGGAGTGCTAGAATCCAAATAAACAATACCATTGGCCCTGAGTTTGAGCTGTTGAGCGGGGTGCCCCAGGGTGGTATTCTCTCACCAATTTTATACTCCATCTATACCATGGACCTACCATTGCCAGCACATGGATGTATGAATATTGTATACGCCGATGATATTACTCAGGTAATCAGTTACAGGGGAAAATCGAGGAGGATGATGGCTAATAGGGTGGAAAACGAGATAACTAGAGTAAATAATTTTGAAAGGGCCTGGAAAATAAAGACTAACATTAACAAATTTACAATAATTCCACTAGCAGTAAAGAAAACAGAAGACATAATTGTGGAGGGTGATCTTATGGAGCAAAAAAGGGAAGGCAAGACGTTGGGCCTCAAAATCACGAACGGAGGAGTCATAAAGCATGTCACCGATTTAATTAACAAAGGTAATAGAGCGCTACAAGATGTATATAAGTTCAAAGATCTTCCACTAAATATCAAACTTCATTTAGTTAAGGCTTATGTTATACCCGCTGTTGAATACCCATGCATACCTCTCACAGGACTATCAAACACACAACTACTTAGACTGCAGAAAATCCAGAATAAAGCCCTTCGTTTTGCCTATGACGAATCTTACCCATACAATTTCACAACAAAAGAACTTCACAATCTTAGTAAACTAAATCCAATAAATCAAAAACTGCACAACAGGGCAATTAAGGTCTGGAATAATTTAGAGCTGTTGGAGGATCCGTACTACCTGGAATTAAAAGAATCAATGAATAACAGATCTCATGCATGGTTCCCAACAACATTACATAATAATCCTCAACAGCCGCAGCCTTTATATACAAGAAGGAATTATCCATAAATAACGCAACTAACAATCTGAACAATACTGATTATGACAATACCGATTATGCCAATACCGATTATGACAACGAAACATGACTTAACCAGGGGCTCTGCAGGTTGGTGGGGGTGGTAGAGCGTCCCACATCACTGCCAGCTGTAATCCCATGACAACGCCGATAGGAGTGCCAGTATAGAACCCCTCGAGATAGCGCCGATCTCGGGGTGGATATATCAGTGCCTCATCATAACTATCCCATAGTACCACTCTGAGGCAGTCAATGGCGATGCTCCCGAGCTGGTGCATTGCTGGGGCCCGTGACTGCCTATCCTCCTATCCCCTACTGGAAACATGTACTTTTGGTGGAGCTCTTGTCTGGGGCCCACCCTGGTGGACCTCAGGCAGGAGAACCATTGAGACTGCATGTCGTATGGGGAGCATTGCCGAGAGCACTTAATCTGGTAGATGGATCTCTTGCCTGGGGCCCACTTCGGTGGACCCCAGACAGGGGACCTATCGAAGCGGCCGGAACAGCAGGATGGCAGGCAGTGAAACATAGTGAAACATATTTTTACCAAAGAGTCGACATACTTTTTCAGTGGCCTTGGGTCAGCATTTTTAAAACTTTTATAACATAGAAATGAACAACAGCAAGGTGGTCAGCCCACCATCTTTATACATC
>JBAKBP010018067.1:30000-47504 GCA_037953745.1 Lithodes maja
ACATACATACCAACATACAGTACATACATACCAACATACCAACATACAGTACATACATACCAACATACAGTACATACATACCAACATACAGTACATACATACCAACATACAGTACATACATACCAACATACAGTACATACATACCAACATACCAACATACAGTACATACATACCAACATACCAACATACAGTACATACATACCAACATACCAACATACAGTACATACAGTACATACATACCAACATACAGTACATACATACCAACATACAGTACATACATACCAACATACAGTACATGCATACCAACATACAGTACATACATACCAACATACAGTACATACATACCAACATACCAACATACAGTACATACAGTACATACATACCAACATACAGTACATACATACCAACATACAGTACATACATACCAACATACAGTACATACATACCAACATACCAACATGCAGTACATACATACCAACATACAGTACATACATACCAACATACAGTACATACATACCAACATACAGTACATACATACCAACATACATACATACCAACATACCAACATACAGTACATGCATACCAAGAGATATAGGTAGATAGATAGATATAGATAGATAATAGGTATAGATAGATAATAGGTAGAGATCGATATAGATAGATAGTATGATAGATAATAGGTAGACATAGATAGATAGTATGATAGATAATAGGTAGAAATAGATAGATAGTATGATAGATAATAGGTAGAAATAGATAGATAGTATGATAGATAATAGGTAGAAATAGATAGATAGTATGATATATAATAGGTAGAAATATAGATAGTATGATAGATAATAGGTAGAAATAGATAGATAGTATGATAGATAATAGGTAGAGATCGATATAGATAGTATGATAGATAATAGGTAGAAATAGATAGATAGTATGATAGATAATAGGTAGAAATAGATAGATAGTATGATAGATAATAGGTAGAAATAGATAGATAGTATGATAGATAATAGGTAGAAATAGATAGATAGTATGATAGATAATAGGTAGAAATAGATAGATAGTATGATAGATAATAGGTAGAAATATAGATAGTATGATAGATAATAGGTAGAAATAGATAGATAGTATGATAGATAATAGGTAGAGATCGATATAGATAGATAGTATGATAGATAATAGGTAGAAATAGATAGATAATAGGTAGAAATATAGATAGTATGATAGATAATAGGTAGAAATAGATAAATAGTATGATAGATAATAGGTAGAGATCGATATAGATAGATAGTATGATAGATAATAGGTAGAAATAGATATAGTATGATAGATAATAGGTAGAAATAGATAGATAGTATGATAGATAATAGGTAGAGATCGATATAGATAGTATGATAGATAATAGGTAGAAATAGATAGATAGTATGATAGATAATAGGTAGAGATCGATATAGATAGATAGTATGATAGATAATAGGTAGAAATAGATAGATAGTATGATAGATAATAGGTAGAAATAGATAGATAGTATGATAGATAATAGGTAGAGATCGATATAGATAGATAGTATGATAGATAATAGGTAGAAATAGATAGATAGTATGATAGATAATAGGTAGAAATAGATAGATAGTATGATAGATAATAGGTAGAGATCGATAGATAGATAGTATGATAGATAATAGGTAGAAATAGATAGATAGTATGATAGATAATAGGTAGAGATCGATATAGATAGATAGTATGATAGATAATAGGTAGAAATAGATAGATAGTATGATAGATAATAGGTAGAAATAGATAGATAGTATGATAGATAATAGGTAGAGATCGATATAGATAGATAGTATGATAGATAATAGGTAGAAATAGATAGATAGTATGATAGATAATAGGTAGAAATAGATAGATAGTATGATAGATAATAGGTAGAGATCGATATAGATAGATAGTATGATAGATAATAGGTAGAAATAGATAGATAGTATGATAGATAATAGGTAGAGATCGATATAGATAGATAGTATGATAGATAATAGGTAGAAATAGATAGATAGTATGATAGATAATAGGTAGAGATCGATATAGATAGATAGTATGATAGATAATAGGTAGAAATAGATAGATAGTATGATAGATAATAGGTAGAGATCGATATAGATAGATAGTATGATAGATAATAGGTAGAAATAGATAGATAGATAGACAATAGGTAGAGATCGATAGATAGACAATAGGTAGAGATCGATAGATAGATATAGATAAATAGATAGATAGATATAGTTAGATAGTAAAGCAGATATATTTAAACATGGACAAAACCAGAAACCATAAAATGCAATAAAAAACTACAAAAGTAAAACCATCCGAAGAAAGAGTGGGGCACAAAAAAAAAAAAAAAAAAAAAAAAAAAAAAAAAAAAAAAATCCAACACGAAATATTAAATGTCGACAAGCGCCCCCCCCCCCCCCCCCCCCCCCCCGTTTCAGCCAAAGTTCGAAATAAGTTAACTCTTTTGACCCTAACTTTGGAATTAACTTTGACACACTCTCTCTCTCTCTCTCACACAGCTTTGCCAAGATTAAAAAAGTAACTCTTATTCTAGTTATTGGCATTTTTTATTGGTGTTCTTCTTTTCACTTTCCTTCTTCCAATTTCATGTTTTTTTTTTTTGTTTTTTTTTTTTTTTTTTTTTGTATCTATAGTTAAAATATTCTTCGTTCGGATTCGGATATTTCTTAAGGGGAGGTTTTTAGTGTGTTTCCTAGACCTCCATCAAGCTTTAAATTACATCCCCTTGACCCCCTTTCAAGATAAATTTGTACATTTTTCGGGAGAAAAATTTCCCGGCCGAAGGCCGGTTCCTCTTAAATTACAGGCTCGCTATCGCTCGCCAGGAAAAAATGACACCTAAATGGGACGAAAGATCTTAAAAGTGACATAAATGGGGTGAAACTTCTTAAAATCGCCAAACTAATGGGGCGAACGTCTTAAAACTTCAAATACAATGGGGCTAAACATAAGGGAGAAAGGGGTAAAGAAAAAAATCCCTCGAGTGGAAATCTCCCCTCAACTGTTTCAGAATGCAATGGCGCGTATCTTCACTATGATGTACTGGCTGTCGCTAGACGGTTTCATGTCTGTTTAGAGGGATCTCAGGCGTCAAAGGGGTAGTACACTTCTAACCTCCATTAATCTGAGAGCATAACAAAACAAAAAGAAGAAGAAACAGAAGAAGCAAAAGAAGAAAAAACGAAGCAGAAGCAGCAAACGAAGAAGAAGCAGAAGAAGAAGAAGAAGAAGAAACTGAAGAAGAAGAAGCAGAAGCAGAAGCAGCAGAAGAAAAAGAAGCAGAAGACGAAGAAGAAGAAGAAACTGAAGAAGAAGCAGAAGACGAAGAAGAAGAAACTGAAGAAGAAGCAGAAGAAACTGAAGAAGAAGAAGCAGAAGAAGAAGAAACTGAAGAAGAAGAAGAAGAAGCAGAAACTGAAGAAGAAGAAGAAGCAGAAGCAGAAGAAGAAGAAACTGAAGAAGCAGAAGAAGAAACTGAAGAAGAAGCAGAAGAAACTGAAGAAGAAGAAGAAGAAGAAGAAGCAGAAGAAGAAGCAGAAGCAGAAGACGAAGAAGAAGCAGAAGCAGAAGAAGCAGAAGCAGAAGAAGAAGCAGAAGCAGAAAAAGAAGAAGAAGCAGAAGCAGAAAAAGAAGAAGCAGCAGAAAAAGAAGAAGCAGAAAAAGAAGAAGCAGAAGCAAAAGAAGCAGAAGCAACAGAAGAAGCAGAAGAAGCAGAAAAAGAAGAAGCAGAAGCAGAAGCAGAAAAAGAAGCAGAAGCAGAAAAAGAAGCAGAAGCAGAAAAAGAAGAAGCAGAAGCAGTAGCAGAAGAAGCAGAAGCAGAAAAAGAAGAAGAAGCAGAAGCAGAAAAAGAAGAAGAAGCAGAAAAAGAAGAAAAAGAAGAAGAAGCAGAAACAGAAGAAGAAGGCCTTGGAACAAACAAACAAAGAAAGCTGTTCTATGCATAGTAATTTTCCCAAATGGTTAACGATCGCCAATGATTGGATGTGTAGGTATTTGTTATATCTCACTAGTACACACACAGACAGACAGACAGACAGACAGACAGACAGACAGACAGACACACACACACACACACACACACACACATAAACCCTACATGGACAGATGGACAGGTATGATTCAGCTCCAGGAATCAGCACACACACACACACACACACACACACACACACACACACACACTTGGTCCTGAATGTACCTGTATACCCACCTACACACACACACTTGGTTCTGAATGCACCTGTATACCCACCTACACAAGCACACACACACTCACAGCCACCCGGGTTGTCATAGCAACCATCTGACTGCCTTAAATCCCTACACCAGCTCAATAAAACGCACACACAATTATACACATACACACACAGATGCATTCCATACACACACGGTGGCCGAGCGCACTTAGGACAGTGTATTAGGAGCGCTAGCTCTGGTGTCGGGGGTTCGATCCCACGCGCCGGCAGGGGAAGTTCTCTCAAAAACTTTCCCTGGCCGTGAAGGCAAGGTCTGGACGGACCGCCTCGGGGGGCCCACAAAGACTCCTGCCCACGTCCTACTCCCTCGGGAGTATGTAGGCGCGCTCGTTAGCAGCCAGGATCAGTCTGTTGATCCCTTAGGATAAGATCTAGGTTAAGTCTGTGTATTTTCAGCCCCATTGGCTGCCGGCTTGAAATAAACCGATTATTATTATTATTATTATTATTATTACACAAGAGCACAACTACATACATAAATACACACACACCATGCACACACTCACACACTAAATACGGACACGCACACATATACTGTACATACACGATCATATTAATACACACACACACACGCCTCTGATTGATAGCTAGACATATATAGATAGATAGATAGATAGATAGATAGATAGATAGATAGATAATTAGAGACCAATCCTGAAGTACAATACAACCCATTATATAGCTTAAGCGGAGATTTCTACTTGAAGGAATTTTTTCAGGACTCCTTTCTCCCTCATGTTTAGCCCCATTGTTTTTCTAATTTTAAGATGTTCGCCCCATTATTTTGACGATTTTAAGAACTTTCAACCCATTTCTGTCAATTTTAAGACCTTTCGTGCCATTTAGGTGTCGATTTTATCCTGGCGAGCAATAGCGAGCCTGTAATTTAAGAGGAACCGGCTCTCAGCCGGAATATTTTTCGGTAGAAAAATGTACAAATTTATCTTGAAAGGGGCTCAAGGGGGTGTAATCTTAAGCTTGATGGATATCTACGGACCAAACTAAAAACCTCCCCTTAACTCTATCTGGTGCTAGTTTTTTTATTTATATATGTATTTATTTGTCCTTAATTATATATATATATATTCTTTGGGGAGTGTTCCTCCCTATTTCATTCCATCAGTTTCGAGATTTTAAGACGCTTCACCTCACTCAGGTATTGATTATTCCTAGGCGAGCGATAGCGAGCCTTCAATTTAGGAGAAACTGGCCTTCCGCCGTGATATATGTTTTACCAAACAATGTACACATGTAGCTTGTTGAAGGGGTGGGGGTGGGGGTTGGGGGGGTGGGGGTTGGGGGGGGGTTGTTTAGCTTGTTGGAAGTCTTGTGAGGCGCATTTTTTAGTCTAGGGCCAAACTAAAAGTATTTGACTCAGAAATGACGAGCGCAATTGACCACTTGCGAGTTTCAGGCTATAAGGAAGTTGGTGCCGTAAACATCGGTATTTAAACAGAAATACAAAAATAGAGTAGATGTCTAATGGATAAAACTCCCGTTGAATTTAGTTGTATGTATTTATAAATGGACTACAACCACATTTTAGCTGCTAATTCTGCTAAATATCAATGCAAAAAACCGGAAATGACGAGCGAAATTAAAACCCTCAATAATACTGAAATCAAAACAATAGGCTAACCCCCAAAACCGTCAAATAAAATTATGTTACAAGATTATTGCAATTTATCTTCCCGAAGTTGCAAGCGAAATAGACGATTCAGCGAAACTTACTTTAAAATGCTTCGGAACAAGGCACAGGATCTTACAAGGTTATATTTATTTTTATAGAAACGCTCTTATATTTTGCTTCAGGGATTCTCCAAACTTTAAAAAAACAACCGGAAAAACTCTCTTCAATATATATAAGTTGTAGCACACACAGGCAATAGATCTGGCAAACTTATCAAGACTCCAGACACGTACAAGCACAAATACACGCACACACACACCCACACACACGCCCACCCACCCACACCCACCCACCCACACCCACACCCACCCACCCACACCCACCCACACGCACACCCACCCACACCCACCCACCCACACCCACCCACACACAATATATTCTTGATATAAACATAGTTTCTGGATAATCATTTTCCATGGCACAAATTTGGTTATGGACCTCCTTCTACTTCACGTTTATCCCCATTTGTTGTTGCTTGTTTTCCTTTGCACTCCTTTGTACTTTGGAATGTCTCATACATTCATGTTCTATCCTTTGTTTCTTTTCAAGTGACGGTAAATTGCAAAAGTTCCATCAAGATTTCTCAGTTTAGTTTGAAGATGCTGTAGTGGAACTGTGGTGCTAATTCCCTAAACTCGGTCTTAACCCCTTGAAGCTCTGACGCGTTTTAGCAGTTTATTTTGGCTCTCATTAGACGATTTTATGCAGCTTAGGAAGGATCTATGGGTATTAAGAGGGGTAAAGGCTATCTCAATCAACCCTCTGACTTCCACATACCGTTACTAATCTGAATAAAATCGTCTAATAGTAGCCAGAAACCAGAACAGAAACGCGTATTGGAGCTTGAAAGGGTTAATTTAATGCCGAGACATACAGTACCGGTAGTAGTTTCATATTTTTCCATTAAGGGGAGGTTTTTAGTTGATTCCCTAGACTTCCATCAAGCTTAAAATTACTCCCCCTTGACCCCCTTTCAAGATAAATTTGTACATTTTTCGGTAGAAAAATGGCCCGGCCGAAGGCCGGTTCCCCTTAAATTACAGGCTCGCTATCGCTCGCCAGGAAAAAAATCGACACCTAAATGGCACGAATGGTCTTAAAATTGACAGAAATGGGGCGAGGGTTCTTAAAATCGCCAAACTAATGGGGCAAGCGTCTTTAAATCTCACAAGCAATGGGGCTAAACATGAGGGAGAAAGAGGTTCAGAAAAAAATCCTCCAGGTGGAAATCTCCCCGAGAAATTAGCTGCTAAGGGATTCAATTTCTCGTCAGTTGAAAGGAAACAGACTATAGTGATCCTAATTAATTGCAGGACTCAAACTCCCTCCCGAGAAATAAAACTTGGCCTAAAGTTTGGGTCGTTAAATATCCATTATCTCACACTATACTGTATGATATGATGGAGAGATAGGAGATAAAGAGATGGTGATGATGATTGAATTGATTGAATTATTTTCTTGAGCCAGAAGGATTTACAATAATGTAATATATTGGCGGAGCCGTTTGAGAGGGTCTCTCTTCAAGGCACATCATTGAGATTTACTCGAACATAGTTTCATATTGTCATAACATATTTAAGATCTGAACCTACAGTGAAATACAATAGATGGTGACCCAATTAGTTCCCTCATAATCACAAGCTTGAGGGGAGGTTTTTAGTTTGGTCTCTAGATATCCATCAAGCTTAAGATTACACCCCCTTGAGCCCCTTTCAAGATAAATTTGTAAATTTTTCGGTAGAAAAATGTCCCGGCTGAAAGCCGGTTCCTCTTAAATAACAGGCTCGCTATCGCTCGCCAGGATAAAATCGACACCTAAATGGTACGAAAGGTCTTAAAATGGACAGAAATGGGTCGAAAGTTCTTAAAATTGTCAAAATAATGGGGCGAACGTCTTAAAATTAGAAAAGCAATGGGGCTAAACATGAGGGAGAAAGGAGTCAAGAAAAAATCCCTCAAGTCTTAACATTACTTGCATCCAACCAGACGCCATCTTGCAACCTAACCTTCTTTTCCTTGTGGGTGCCTGCAACAATCGCTATCATGCAACATACTTTTATCTACATTGATGACGAAAGCTTAATTCTGATGATGATGATAATGATGATGGAGGTGGTGGTGGGGGTGATAATGATGCTGATGCTAATGATAGTAGTGGTGATATTAATAATGATGATGATAGTGGTGATATTAATAATGATGGTGATATGATGATGATGGTGGTGATAATGATGATAATACTAATGATGATGGTAGTGATAATAATGATGGTGATGATAATGATGATAATGATAATGGTAGTGATGACAATGATGAAGGTGATGATGGTGGTGATAATGATGATAATACTAATGATGATGGTAGTGATAATAATGATGAAGGTGATGATGATGATGGTGGTGATAATGATGATAATACTAATGATGATGGTAGTGATAATAATGATGAAGGTGATGATGATGAAGATAATAATAATAATGATAATGGTAGTGATGACAATGATGAAGGTGATGATGATGATGATGGTGGTGATAATGATGATAATACTAATGATGATGGTAGTGATAATAATGATGATGGTGATGATAATGATAATAATGATGGTAATGATGATGATGATGATAAAAATAATGATGATGATGATGGTGGTGATGATAATAACGATGATGGCGGTGATGATATATAAAATTGACACCGTATATAGCTATGAAATCTTCGTAATAACTAACTAATCAGGGTGGTGACATGGCAATTTACCGTAGTTCTATTTCTTCAGTTTCGAGTTAACCCTTTCAAGATCCAATACGCATTTCTGTTCTGTTTTCCGGCTATTATTAGACGCTTTTATTCAGATTAGGAAGGGTATATGGAAGCCAGAGGATTAAGGGGAGGTTTTTAGTTAGTTCCCTAGACCTCCATCAAGCTTAAAATGTCACCCTCTAGGACCCCTTTCAAGATAAATGTGTACATTTTTCGGTAGAAAAATGTCCCGGCCAAAGGCCGGTTCCTCTTAAATTACAGGCTCGCTATCGCTCGCCAGGTGTCAAACATCGACACCTAAATTGCATGAAAGGTCTTAAAATTGACAGAAATGGGGCGAAAGTTCTTAATTATGGTGCGAATGTCTTAAAATATCAAAAGCAATGGGCTAAACATGAGGGAGAAAGGGGTCCAGAAAAAAATCCCTCAAGTGGAGATCTCCCCTTAATTGCGATAGTCTTGACCCTTATAATTCCCACAGATCCTTCTTAAACTGTATAAATTATCTAATGAGATCCAGACTGTACTGTCAAAATACGTCACAATCTTCAAAGGGTTAAGGGGAGATCTCCACTTCAGGGATTTTTTTCTGGACCCCTTTCTCCCTCATGTTTAGCCCCATTGCTTTTGATATTATAAAAACGTTTGCCCCATTAGTTTTAGCGATTTTAAGAACTGTCACCCCATATTAGGACCTTTCGTGCTATTCAGGTGTCGATTTTATCCTGGCGAGCGATAGCGAGCCTGTAATTTAAGAGGAATCGGCCTTCGGCCGGGACATTTTTCTACCGAAAAATGTACAAATTGATCTTGAAAGGGACTCAAGGGGGTGTAATTTTAAGCTTGATGGAGGTCTAGGGAACAAACTAAATACCTCCCCTTAAGGAGAGTTATAAATCTATTTCCTAATTTATTCATTAATTTATTATAACTGTTTCGTTTCATCCCTAGACCTTCATCAAACAGTGAAAACTTTCCCCAAAACCCCCATTCGCAATAAATGTGTGCATTTTTCGGTAGTAAAAGTCCTGTTCCTCTTAAATTGCAGGCTAGCTATCGAATAATTGACACTTGTATGGCCTGGTTAACTATTAATTTTGACTGTACAGTGGCGCTAATAAGTCATGCCTCAGCTGTCTTTACGTTTGGCTTGTTCTATGCTGTATTAATGTCTGTCAGATGTTGAATAGGGTGGGTAAGTGTAGGACTATAGTTGTATATCTCACTCAAAAAGAAGAAATCATGTGTAAATATTGCTGATACCAATTACTGATCAATATATAATTGGTGCCGAGATATCACTTATTAGGCCGACTGTACCTATCCACTTCTGACCTCCCAGACCATCTTGACTAGCCATCTCCACTATTTCGCCTCTACAGCTCCACTAATTCCACATGACCCTACCTACAATAGACTCCTCTTCCACCTTCCCTTAGTAACTCCAAGCATAGTCTATATTACCGGTACAATCGCGCTAATAAGTCATGTCTGGGCACCAAGTATATTTTGATCAATAATTGGTATCAGCAATATCTAAGCATCATTTCTTCATATCGAGTGGAATATACAAACGTGGTCCTACACTTACCCACCCTATTCAACATCTGACAAGACATTAATACAGCACAGAGCAAGCCAAACATAATGACAGCTGGGACATGACTTATTAGCGCGACCGTACATCACATCCCTTTCGTCTATATTACTTTATCCCTACTAGTTCCACTTCTCTTCAATCTAAACCATCTGCATTACTCGACTTCCCCTCCCGCCCCACTATTTCCACACAGACACTATAGTCCGTTCAATCTAGGTTGGGCAGAAATCGTAACCTCTAGAATACCTGGCTGGGGAACATATGTGTATAAATTGACGGCTCATTCGCTGCTCTAGTCGTTTTTGAATTACAGAGGTTGGAGGTTACGATGTCTGCCCGCCCTAGATTGAACGGCCTATACCTACGTTAGATTATCACTTATCCACCTCCTCTTAGTAACCCCAACTATGCCATCAATATTACTCTACCTTTCTTTCACATTACTCTATTAGCTCCACTTCTTGTCAATCCATTCCATCTGCAATACTCGAATTCCTCTCTAGCTTCACCATTTCCACACGACCACTTCATTACTCCACCTGCCCTTACTAACCTCAAACATACTCTATATTACTCCACCCCTCACCATATACCTTACTCCATATATCGTCTAACTCCACTACTCCACTTCCCTTCCAATTCCACTAACCCACTGCATAGGGTGATTTGGGGGGTTTCGCACGTGCAAATTACCCCACCCCCACCCCCACCCCCACCCCCACCGCCACCCCCACCCCCACCGCCACCCCCACCCCCACCCCCACCCCATTTATCCTTATATACCAATGAAGGTGTATATGTAGAACGATTAGTTTAAGAGGAGGTTTTTAGTTTGGTCCCTAGATATCCATCAAGCTTAATATTACACCCCCTTGAGCCCCTTTCAAGATAAATGTGTACATTTTTCGGTAGAAAAATGTCCCGGCTGAAAGCCGGTTCCTCTTAAATTACAGGCTCGCTATCGCTCGCCAGGATAAAATAGACACCTAAATTGCACGAAAGGTCTTAAAATTGACAGAAATGGGTTGTAAGTTCTTAAAATCATCAAAAAAATGGGGCGAACGTCTTAAAATTAGAAAAGCAATGGGGCTAAACATGAGGGAGAAAGGAGTCAAGAAAAAACTCCCTCAAGTGGACATCTCCCCTTAACCAGACCCATAATGTTCACGGTTTCGCAACAGGCGTAAAAGGAACACAAAATAATATATTGCAGAAGAAAATTTGTGATTGTGGTGCTGATGCTAACCCTAGTCTTAGAAATGACGGAAGTTCACCAGCAGCTACCTTTACTTGAGTTAAGCCGCTGTCACACGAGCGCTTTTTCCGTCAATTTTCCGTGAGCAAGTTTGTTCTCGTATTATTTCGGGACATGTTCGCACTGGTATCGGTAACTAGACTGAAGGTAGATTATGTTAGGCGGCTGAATTCTGATAAAGTGTAATTTTTAAAGCTTCCTGACCATAATTGCCCGTACAAATTGCTCGAAAAAAGGCTCGGGTGACACAATGTCTTGGTGACGAACGTCTACTGCACAAGATGTTGATGGCCAGCCTATTCTTTTTAGAAACAAGCACTGCCAGGCTAGTGGATTATAACTGTGTTGAGCAATACTTCAAGCCATTTTCTAGGCAAGGCCCTACCCTAAAAAATAATAAATACATTTGTTTTGGGTACTCACACAACAATAGTCCTCGCCAACATAGCAGAAGTCCCCCGAGGCCGAGGTGGGGCACCAGAGGTGGTCACCGTTGATGGCACCTTCGTTCCAGTCACAGGTGGAACGCAACACGCGACGCTCACCGTTCTCACACCGGATCTCCACTTCGGAGTTGATAGCCTTCCTGAAAATGGACGGAGGGAGGGGATTAATTGGTGCATTGATTTTGTAAATGGAGGGATGGAGGGATTAGTTAATGTATTGATCTTGTTCATGGACGGGTGGAGGAAAGTAGTTAACCCTTTCTCTGCGGGGATATTTGAGTTATTTAGGACATATTCAGGCACTCCTGAATGATTAATCAAGTGTCTGCGTGAAATGAAATGTATTCTGCCGAAAACTAGACGAAAATAGCTTCAAAATGACACCAGAACGAGCTTCCAAACTCGCGGGGTTCACCCTTAATGCTTGATTGATTTTTTAATTCGGTAATTATTTAAATATTAACGAACATTACTGATGAATGACAATTAATTAAAATGCTATTACTTGACAGTGAAGGCAAATTATAACACACGCATATATTAAATACATGTAAATAACTTTGAACTAAATTTAAGGTACGAATAGAGATTTGTTTTTTCTCTCTCCCTCTCTCTCTCTGGGTTGTATCCATTCGGCTCCATTCAGCCTACTGTTTTAAGACGTTTATCCCCATCCAGGTGTCGCATTTTTCCTGGTGAGCGGTAGCGAACCAGCATATTTTTTATAATGTTCTAGACAGCATGCTAAATTTTTACATTTTTCGATAGAAAAATGTCTCCGGCGAAGCCGGATTTCTTCATACAATGCTGGCTCACTATCGTTCGCCAGAAGAAATCGACACCTGGATGGGGATAAACGTCTTAAAACAGTAGGCTGAATGGGGCCGAATGGATACAAGCCAGAGAAAGATTGAAAAGAAGAGAACAAAAACCTTAAGGTACAATAGAGTATCAACTTACCTGCCAGTCTCAGTGTTCAAAGACACGATTGTCATTATATGTCGGCTATTATTACACGATTGTCATTATGTCGGCTATTATTACACGATTGTCATTAAAATGTTGGCTATTATTACACGATTGTCATTATATGTTGGCTATTATTACACGATTGTCATTATATGTCGGCTATTATTACACGATTGTCATTATATGTTGGCTATTATTACACGATTGTCATTATATGTCGGCTATTATTACACGATTGTCATTATATGTCGGCTATTATTACACGATTGTCATTATATGTCGGCTATTATTACACGATTGTCATTATATGTCGGCTATTATTACAAGATTGTCATTATATGTCGGCTATTATTACACGATTGTCATTATATGTTGGCTATTATTACACGATTGTCATTATATGTTGGCTATTATTACACGATTGTCATTATATGTTGGCTATTATTACACGATTGTCATTATATGTTGGCTATTATTACACGATTGTCATTATATGTTGGCTATTATTACACGATTGTCATTATGTTGGCTATTATTACACGATTGTCATTATATGTCGGCTATTATTACACGATTGTCATTATATGTTGGCTATTATTACACGATTGTCATTATATGTCGGCTATTATTACACGATTGTCATTATATGTCGGCTATTATTACACGATTGTCATTATATGTTGGCTATTATTACACGATTGTCATTATATGTTGGCTATTATTACACGATTGTCATTATATGTTGGCTATTATTACACAATTGTCATTATATGTTGGCTATTATTACACGATTGTCATTATATGTTGGCTATTATTACACGATTGTCATTATATGTTGGCTATTATTACACGATTGTCATTATATGTTGGCTATTATTACACGATTGTCATTATATGTTGGCTATTATTACACGATTGTCATTATATGTCGGCTATTATTACACGATTGTCATTATATGTTGGCTATTATTACACGATTGTCATTATATGTTGGCTATTATTACACGATTGTCATTATATGTTGGCTATTATTACACGATTGTCATTATATGTCGGCTATTATTACACGATTGTCATTATATGTTGGCTATTATTACACGATTGTCATTATATGTCGGCTATTATTACACGATTGTCATTATATGTCGGCTATTATTACACGATTGTCATTATATGTCGGCTATTATTACACGATTGTCATTATATGTTGGCTATTATTACACGATTGTCATTATATGTTGGCTATTATTACACGATTGTCATTATATGTTGGCTATTATTACACGATTGTCATTATATGTTGGCTATTATTACACGATTGTCATTATATGTTGGCTATTATTACACGATTGTCATTATATGTTGGCTATTATTACACGATTGTCATTATATGTTGGCTATTATTACACGATTGTCATTATATGTTGGCTATTATTACACGATTGTCATTATATGTCGGCTATTATTACACAATTGTCATTATATGTCGGCTATTATTACACGATTGTTATTATATGTCGGCTATTATTACACGATTGTCATTATATGTCGGCTATTATTACACGATTGTCATTATATGTCGGCTATTATTACACGATTGTCATTATATGTTGGCTATTATTACACGATTGTCATTATATGTCGGCTATTATTACAAGATTGTCATTATATGTTGGCTATTATTACACAATTGTCATTATATGTTGGCTATGATTACACGATTGTCATTATATGTCGGCTATTATTACACGATTGTCATTATGTCGGCTATTATTACACGATTGTCATTATATGTCGGCTATTATTACACGATTGTCATTATATGTTGGCTATTATTACACGATTGTCATTATATGTTGGCTATTATTACACGATTGTCATTATATGTCGGCTATTATTACACGATTGTCATTATATGTCGGCTATATTACACGATTGTCATTATATGTTGGCTATTATTACACGTTTGTCATTATATGTCGGCTATTATTACACGATTGTCATTATATGTTGGCTATTATTACACGATTGTAATTATATGTCGGCTATTATTACACGATTTGTTCAGATTAAGAAGGAATTTTGGAAGTCAGAGGTTTATTTAAGGGGGGTGACCCGTTTTTTTTAAGGGGGGTGACCCGTTTTTAAGGGGGGTGACCCGTTTTTAAGGGGGGTGACCCGTTTTTTCCCCCTCCTTTTTCTCTCTTTCTCTGGCTTGTATTCATTTGGCCCCATTCAGCCTACTGTTTTAAGACATTTATCCCCATCCAGGTGTCGATTTTTTCCTGGCAAGCGATAGCGAGCCAGCATTTTATGGAGAAATCCGGCTTCGCCGGACACATTTTTCTCTCGAAAAATGTAAAAATTTAGCCAGCTGTCTGACTCTTTGTCGAAAATATGGTGGCTCGCTATCGCTCGCCAGGTATACATCGACACCTGGATGGGGATAAACGTCTAAGCTGAATGGGGCCGAATGAATGTAACCCAGAGAGAGAAAAAAAGCAGGTCACCCCCCTTAAGAACGTTTTTACTCCTTTGATTCCCAGAGATTCTTCCCAAACTGCATACAATCGTCTGGTTGGGCATATTGAAAGTAGCAAAAGAATGACTTACCTGGAGAAAGAGAGTTGATATGGGTGAAGTTACCATATAATGTAGTGACTGACTGGCATAACTTACCCATAGGTGTGTTACGAGCGCTAGTGAATTCCTCGTGAAGAACTGGCGCTTGCGAGAAATAAAAGACCAGATTATTATTATTATTATTATTATTATTATTATTTACTATAGTCGTCATTTTTTTCCAGCTGATGGTAAATTGCTATCTCACCATCCTAATTACTTGGCTATTATCAAGATTGTGTTGCTAATTATGAAAACTTGGTAATATTATGATGCAGAGACATATTAGTAGGTATCATGGTTTTCCCTTAACCCCTTCTGTACCGGCTACGTCTTTTTTATTGTATTCTGGCTATTATTAGACGATTTTTGTGCAGTTTACAAAGACCCTCCAGCAATTAATAGGTTCGAAGTATCTCTCTTAACCATTTTTACTACCACAGATCCTTCTTAAACTGCACAAAATCGCCTAAACATAGCTACAATAAAATCGAAAAGACGTCGCCGGTAGAGAAGGGGTTAAGAATCGAGAAATACAGAAGCTAAGGAAATCAATTTACCATCAGCTGAAAAGAAAAAAAAATATAGACGGACATGCTAGCAAAATAAACACCTCTTCTTATAAATTAAGTTGTTGATGGGACGGACATGCTAAACCAAAACAACCACACATACTTGGCAGACTTAGGCGACGTGACGACCACCTTATAGTCGCCATCTTCTTCAGTAGGCAACTCAATATCAATACTCTTGGACCTGAGAGCTTTGGGTGGTTCCAAGGACGCCGCCCTGGCGAGGGAGGCGGGGCAGGTGCGGGAGAGTTGGGAGGACGGGGGGAAGCTGGCGAACGATATGTCCAGAGAGGCGGCTCTATCCCTGCGGGGAGGTACCTCTAAGAATACGTCAGTCACTCCTTCTTTTACCTCCACCCCGGCCTCTACGGCAACTTCAGTAGCTTCAACAACAACTTCTGGTTCCTCCGGAGGCGGGGGTTCTGCTGCCACCGCTGAGGTGCTCTGTTCCGCTGCAGCGAGCTGCTCCAGGTCCCCGTAGTCACTGGAGGAACCCAGGTAGAGGTAGGACCCGTGGTGACTGTACCCTCCATCGCTAAGGTCAAAACTGTTCTCTTGGGAGCTGAGTTCAGTGCTAGTGTTCATACAGAACACTGCTGGCTGACGCTCTAGTTTAGGTGAGACCGGTTTAGTGCGAGGTGACACTGTTAACGGGACCTCCTCTTGCGTGGGTGACGCTGACGAGGGTGAATTAGGACTCAAGGTAACCTTGATGCCACAAATAACCTCGTGCAGCTCATCACTCGAACTATCCTCGTCCCAGTCCTCGTCTTCGTACTCGGCCTCCTCCCTGGAGCTGTCGAGGCTGCTGGCCAGCTCTAGGGACAGGTCCTGCGGGATGCTCCTGGCCTCCACTCCAAAGCGGCGCGCTAACTCTTCCAAATGTCCACAGTGGACACAATGCTGGCTCGTCTTGTCCAGCGAGGACGGCCTTGAACTCTTCTTGCGGAGGGTTGTGTCTGTGTCGTCGACGTCGCCGCACCCTGAGTCGAAGCTCTTGGACCGCTTGGGGCCCAGGTAGGGGACGCGCAACAGAAACGACTGACGCTCTGCCGGCGACGATGACGACGACGATGACTCGCGGCGCCCTGGCTTGAGCTGCATCTCGTCGAAGGAGGCTGACCGCACTGTGGGTGGCACCTCCAAGCTGTTCTGCTGCTTCATCTCGGCGCCAGTGGGCGTGCGGGACCGCATCAGCGTGTGCCGCAGCTTGGCGATGTTCATGATGGGCGTGGGCTGGGGGTCGCGGGTGTGGGTGTGGGTGGCCT
>JBAKBP010018068.1:0-47504 GCA_037953745.1 Lithodes maja
ATATAATATATATCTATCTATCTATCTATCTATTGCCTGACGCCGTGATCCCCGAAGGGGTGGCCACGAACGAACCGCCCCCATGCACCTCTGTCCCCAGTCAGTCGACGCCCCTCCCCCCAACCAGCACTGCCTTCGTTCATGTAGTTCCTCACTCCATCCTTCCACCTCATATTCGGTCTACTCTCCCCCTCGCTCTCATACACCCTCTTAGTCATTCTCTCGCTTTCCATACGTTCCATATGGCCGAACCATCTCAAGCTGTTCCGTTTCACACTTTCCAGCACATCTACCTCCACACCACACCTCCTTCTTACTTCCTCATTAGTCTGTCGATCCCTCCATGTAACTCCGCATGCACTCCTTAAGTAATTAATTTCCACTGCTCTCACTCTTGGTCTGAGTCTCTCAACCAACGTCCATGCTTCGCTTCCGTAAGTCAGTGTCGGGATTACCACACTGTCATGCAAGGACTTCTTCACTTCCATACTGACCACCCTATTTCTTGTTACTGCTTTTAGCGTTCCTACAACCCTCTTCCCCTGTTGTACCCTCTCCCGCACCTCTTCATCCATAGTCCCATCTTTACTTTACATCTTTACTTATATATATATATATATATATATATATATATATATAAATATATATATATATATATATATAGAGGGAGAGAGAGAGAGAGGATCGAAACACGGACGAATGTCAATGTTTTAATCCACTCCACCACATTGTGATAATATTAAAGCATGAACTTTTTGTGATTGCATCCTGGGTGTGGGTAGAAACATTTATGTATATAATTCATGTATATTTGTGTAATATACTTTATATTAAGTAAGTATTGTAATCCATTTATTTCGTGTGTGTCTCCAAGAAAAGTTATTATAATATATCTTGGTTGTTATTATAATTTCACATGCTATTCCAACTTCCTTATCCATTCTTAATTTGAAGTTTACATGACTTATTTATTCTTGCTATCCCTTTTCTTGGTCCCTATTCTATTCTCACATTAGAATTCCATCCTATGTTCCTCCTCAATTCTTATTTCCATCATCCACTTGATCCAAGTTCCTTTATCTCTTCATATCATTTTTTACCCAAACTCTCTTAAAGGAAGTTTTTTGTTTCATTTTCTGAGCCCCCTTCTCCCTCTTGCTTATCCCCATTAGTTTTGAAAATTTAAGACGTTCGCCCCATTTGCTTGGCGATTTTAAGACCTTTCGCCATATTTCTATCTATCTATCTATCTATTGCCCGACGCCGCGATCCCCGAAGGGGTGGACACGAACGAACCGCCCCCATGCACCTCTGTCCCCAGTCAGTCGATGCCCCTCCCCCCAACCAGCACCGCCTTCGTTCATAATTATACTTCCTCACTCCATCCTTCCACCTCTCTTTCGGTCTACCTCTCCCTCTCTGTCCCTCCACCTCACTCTCGTACACCCTCTTAGTCATTCTCTCGCTTTCCATACGTTCCATATGGCCGAATCATCTCAAGTTGTTCCTTTTCACACTTTCCAGCACATCTACCTCCACACCACACCTCCTTCTTACTTCCTCATTAGTCTGTCTATCCCTCCATGTTACTCCGCACGCACTTCTTAAGTAATTCATTTCCAGTGCTCTCACTCTTGGTCCGAGTCTCTCAACCAACGTCCATGCTTCGCTTCCGTAAGTCAGTGTCAGGATTACCACACTGTCATGCAAGGACTTCTTCACTTCCTTACTGACCACCCTATTTCTTGTTACTGCTCTCAGCGTTCCTACAACCCTCTTCCCCTGTTGTACCCTCTCCCGCACTTCTTCATCCATAGTCCCATCTTTACTCAACACACTGCCCAGATACTTAAAAGAGTTGACGATCTCCATAGCCTGACCATTCAGCTTCACCTCACACTCTGTGACTTCACCCCTTTCGAAGACCATAACCTTGCTCTTCCCCGCATTTACCTTCAAATTCCGTTTTTCGCACACTGTTCCAAACTCATTTACCAGACCCTGCAACTCCCATTCATTATCACTCATCAGAACTGTATCATCCGCAAACAGCAGTATAGGTAGCTTCCACTCAATTCCCTCCCTTTTCAGCGATACACCAACATCCACTGCTCTTGATAGTATTTCTTTCATGACTCCATCCATATATACAGTAAACAACCACGGGGACATCACACACCCCTGTTTCAAACCAACATTCAGGTCAAAGAACTCGCTCTGCTCATTCTCCACACGTACTGCCGCCTTTGCACCCTCATACATACTCTTCACTGTTTTCAGCAACTTGCCATCTACTCCGTATATTCTAAGTACTTTCCACAAACCTTCTCTATCCACTCTGTCATAGGCCTTCTCCAAGTCCATAAAGGCAACATACACCTTTGTTTCTTCTCCAGATATTTCTCCACAACACAATTCAGGGTAAAAATCTGATCTACACATCCTCTTCCCTTCCTAAAACCTCCCTCCCTGCTCGTCGCCTATCCATTTCTCCGTTCTAACTCTCACTCTCTCAATCACTTCCCTACTGTATACCTTCCCTACTACGCTTAGAAGACATATTCCTCGGTGGTTACCACACACTCCTCTTTCCCCTTTGCCCTTATATAGGGGAACTATTATGCCAGTCTTCCAGTCATCGGGTGCACTCCCCTTCTCCCATGCTAGTTTGTACATTTTCCATACCCATTCGATCACTGTATCTCACCACCATACCTCAACATTTCCCCACACACTCCATCTGTTCCTGGTGCTTTCCCCAACTTCACTCTTTTCATGGCTTCCCACACTTCTGACCTCCTGATCCCCACCTCCTCCTCCACTACTTCTCTTCTTCTCCCTCCCATACCATATCCAGCTATGTTTGCTGGCTCTTCATCCCCATTTGCTTGGCGATTTTAAGACCTTTCGCCATATTTCTTCCTAAATATTAAGACCTTTTGTGCCATTTAGCTCTCGACTTTTTCCTGGCGAGTGATAGCAATCCTACAAGGATTCGGCCTTAGGCCAGGGTATTTTTCGACCGAAAAATGAACAGATTCATCTCGAAGGGTGGTCTTGGGGATGATGTATTTTAGCTTGATACAGATCTAGGGAGGAAACTATAAAATTCATAAAAAAATATATTAATAAAGAACATATAATTCAATAAATAAATATACACAAATCTTTTTCAAATCTGTATTCCTCCCTACTGCGTACCTATATCTTATCATAGCTTCATCCCTCATCATTACACTCAACTCTTCTTTGACTTTACCACATTAAATACCCCCTTTAATTTTCCCGTCCATTGTATCCCATGACCACCTCACCCAGTTTTCTCAACCACCCTTCACAATCTCCACCCTCCCTCCTCCATCTCCAACACCACCACAATACTCAATCCTTCATCACCACCACTATCACCATCACCTAAAACGGTCTAATCCTCCCTCACTATTCCTCTATCCCCAACCAAAATACTTCCACCACCATCCCCTCACCATTCCCCAACCTGGTCACCCCCATCACCAGCATCCCGCACCATTTACTTTATCCCCAACCTTATCACCCCCACCACCACCATCCACTCACCATGTATCTATCCCCAACCATACTACTTCCACCACCATCCCATTTCCCTAATCGTCCTACCATCCTTACTCTCCTTCCAATCCTTCACACCCAAGTCCCCAACTCATGCCGCTTTAGTGCACTTCTTCAAAAAAGTTCAGCCTCTAGTATCTCCATTTTATCTCTCTTTTGTTCATCCATTCACACTATCTTCTTACTTTCCCATCCTTTCTAAAGCTCCCTCACCCACCTTCTTCACTTCCTCCTTTCTCCATTAGCATGCTCCATAGTCTCCACCATAACACACCACAATCCTCGTCCCAATCTTTCTCCCCCTCTTCTCTCCAATACCACGGCCAATCTTTCCAGCAACCACCACAATCGCCACCAATCCTTTACAATCACCTTCTTCACCATTGCCTTAATCGTCCTATCATCTTTCCCTCCTCCCAATTCACCACACCTTAGCCGCGAGCCGTTCTCCTCATAAAAGCGTACCCCTTCAGATAGCCTCGTAAGTCCACCCTTGCTAACCCCTCTAGTTTGCCATTCTATCCATCCTTTCAATGTCATAAGTCTACCAAACCTCCTCATTTTTCACAATCCTCATCTCCCCTCTCTACATCTAATAATAATAATAATAATAATAATAATAATAATCTTCTGGTTACTTATATAGCGCCCGTCTCTCCTCCTTCGAGGATTCGCAAGCGCTTGGCTTTCTTTAGTCTACCAGAGACCATTACCCATCCCCCTTGCTCATGGGGAGATGGTAACCGCCGGCTGTATCCCAGAAAAACTTTTCAATCTGAGCGGGGATTGAACGCGAGACCTTCAAGGTGGGAATCAGGCACGCTATCAACTGAGCCAGCCGGACGGCTGGCCACCAATATTCTTCTGGCCTTCTATTCCAACAACTAACTCTGAATATCGCCACCAACCAACAACCCTCCCAATCTCCAACCAACACCACAATCACCCCCACCACCACCACCACCTCAATCACCATAATCGTCCAACCACCCCTCCCTCCTCCCAACCCACCACACCCTAGCCCCCAGCCCCAGCCCTCTCACAATAGCGCACCCCTTCAGATAGCCTCCTAAGTCCACGGTAGCCTGTACTTTCGCGCAGCACAAAATGTAATTAGCGAAGGTGTAGCGACCGAGGTACATTATGGATGGGGCGTGTGTGAGTAGGGGTTTGGTGTGGAGGAGAAAGAGAGATAGAGAGAGAGAGAAAGAGAGAAGAGAGAGAGAGAGAGTTAGAGTTAGTTGTACAGATACATAGAGTTACATAGTCCGGCCTTAAATCTACAAAAGTAGATGCTACTGAGTTTGAGACAAGGACAGAAAGTAGAAGGCTCTCTCCCCAACTACCACTCTCTCCGAATTTTGGGTAGGCAAAAAACATACCAGTAGTTAGAAAAGGTACCCCAGCAGAGTGGAGATAATTTCTACTAGGGAATATAAAATAAAGAAGGAAATAAGACACAACATTACAGACAGTTAACCTAGTTCTATTTGTTATTTTAGTACGGCTATATCACTCTGGACATCGGTGCACAATAATAGTAATCCTCTTCTTGGGCTGTTCTACTGAAGAATTATATACATTCTCAAGAAATGTTTGTTTCCAGTTAAGCAGATATTTCCTTGAAAAATATTCCACAACTGCTTCTTCAGTTTTAATATTAAGCCATGGTTGTACGTACTTTACATTATGTTTTGTTTTCTAAGGCTAAGCATCTCGTTTCTGTGTATGCCTATGTATGAGAGAGAGAGAGAGAGACTGTGTTTATGGTACAGGACGCCAGGGGTGCAGTTTAGTAAAACATGGGTATTTTGGTGTGGTGCTCCTCCTTTGCATGAGTTCCCTATCGCTGCTGTTGTTGCTGTTCTCTCTCTCTCTCTCTCTCTCTCTCTCTCTCTCTCTCTCTCTCTCTCTCTCTTGCTCTCTCTCTATCTCTCTTTCTTTCTCTCGTATTAGTGTTGTGATGACATAAAGCCTGGTGAGATCAGCGGAGCATATCTCTCGTCGGCATACCTTCTGGATTCCTCTTCAACCCTAACTCGCCATTATGGAATTTACTCTCTCTCTCTCTCTATCTCTCTCTCTCTCTCTATTTACTCTATCAAGCATTTTATCTGAGGATTTCTGTCACTACTGGAGTTCTACAGGGATTTATCTGTTGCCCTTTCTTGAGTGTGATGTCCAAGTTTGCAGACGATATTATATTTGAAGTGTTATCAATCCTAAAAGGGTTTAACAATTCAGCATGAATCTTAACCCTTTGAGGATTATGACGCGTTTTGAAAATTTATCCTGGTTAATATTGGACGATATTATTTAGATTAGGAAGGGTATGTGGAAGTATGAGGGTTCATTGAGATAGTCTTTATCCTTTATAATTTCCACAGATACTTCCTAATCTGTATACAGT
This sequence comes from Lithodes maja, assembly GCA_037953745.1. Classification (NCBI taxonomy): domain Eukaryota; kingdom Metazoa; phylum Arthropoda; class Malacostraca; order Decapoda; family Lithodidae; genus Lithodes; species Lithodes maja. Next base: position 5,999 of record JBAKBP010018068.1, read on the forward strand.
CGTCTAATGATAACCATAATAAACTGTCAAAATACGGCATAGACCTCAAAGGGTTAACCTATTAAATAGTATGACGCTTGGCAGATGTCTCACAACTTGGAGCAGTGCCAGGTTAAGTGCATCGGCCAAGAAATTCCCAAATAAGAAAATTATGTTGAATTATCGCTTCCATCCCTCATACAGAGAGGCATATTGCAACTAGATAACATTCAAGGCGGGGTTAGAGAGCTTATTCCATTGATTAGAAGACTGAACTACCAAGACCAGCTGATAACTCTTGGTCTCTTGTAATTGGAAACGCGTATTCATCGATGCCAACTCACTGAAGTCTTTTCAAAAATACTTAAGGGGGGAAGGGCCGGTTTTCTGGACCACTTTCTACCTCGTGTTTAGCCCCTTTAGTTTTTTAGATTTTAAGACGTTCGGCCCATTAGTTTGACGATTTTAAAACCTTTCGCCCCATTTCGTTGTCAATTTTAAGACCTTTCGTTCCATTTAGGGGTCGATTTTTTCCTGGCGAGTGATAGCCAGCCTGTAATTTTAAGAGGAACCAGCCTTCGGCCGGGAAATTTATCTTGAAGGGGGGGGTCTAGGGGGTGTTTTTTTAAGCTTGATGGAGGTCTAGCGAGGGAACTAAACATTATATGAATAACTGAATATATATAGACCAACAAACAGCCACTATCCTCTTAAGGGGAGGTTTTTAGTTTGGTCTCTAGATATCCATCAAGCTTAAGATTACACCCCCTTGAGCCCCTTGCAAGATAAATTTGTACATTTTTCGGTAGAAAAATGTCCCGGCTGAAAGCCGGTTCCTCTTAAATTACAGGCTCGCTATCGCTCGCCAGGATAAAATCGACACCTAAATGGCACGACAGGTTTTAACATTGACAGAAATGGGTCGAAAGTTCTTAAAATCGTCAAAATAATGGGGCAAACGTCTTAAAATTAAAAAAACAATGGGGCTAAACATTTGGAAGAAAGGAATACAAAAAAAAATCCCTCAAGTGGAAATCTCCCCGTAATGAGTTTGACAACGTGGATTATGGTTTTGTTTAGTCTCAATTTGAATGCAACATACAACAAGGACTGAAAGTTGGAATTGAAGGGTTTTAACACTAGTATAATTATGTGGACACATTTTCACATAGTTGATTATGTTCTACGTGGAACAAATATTCTTCGAATGTAATAAATATCTCTTCCATAGAGTTGTTCAAAAAGAGAGTAGCTAGTATTGTGCATACTCCGCAATGAGTGAATATAAGTGAATACAATTTAATAACCTCATATAAGTTGGCGGAATAAATAATTATAACCACCATAATTATGAGGAGGAGCACTTTATTGACAACGCTTCACTTCGAACTTCACCAGGTCAGTGAATGACCTCGTAAAGCTATAAGTGAAACGTTTACAGTAACCTGCTCCTCCTCATATGGTGGTTGTATTAATCCCGCCAACTTATATGAGGTAATTCATCATTCTACAATGAGGTCTACTCACTACATAATTTCCTTCTCTCCACTTAGAGCAACCCCCCTGAATGTCCCGCAGAGCTTTTGAGATACTAAATTTTCTTTGTAACTCTCTCTCTCTCTCTCTCTCTCTCTCTCTCTCTCTCTCTCTCTCTCTCTCTCTCTCTTTGAGAGAGAGAGACATTGGCAAGGCAATAAGGAAAAGGAATCAACTCCACAAACTTGTAAAAAATAACACAAACACTGAAGTAATTAAAAACTTGTACAAAAATAGTAGAAGGGAAGTGAAAAAAATAATTAGGGCGAACAAACAAAATTACGAAATGACTATTGCCAGAGAAAGTGCCACAAACCCCAAAAAATTCTACAGTTACGTAAACAAAAATAAACAGATCAAAAGCGGAATCGGACCGCTAATAGAAGATGGCCAGACAATAACAGGTGACACAAACACGGCAAATCTGCTCAACAAATATTTTGGCTCAGTTTTCACAGAAGAAATTATCGATCATACCCTTGAAAATAACACCTCAACTCATGTGATAGGAGATTTCACCATCAGTGTTACCGAAGTACAAAGCAAATTGAGTAATTTAAATGTAAATAAGACCCCGGGACCCGACATGCTCCACCCGAAAATAATTAAGAATGTCAAGGACGAAATAGCAAAACCCCTGACACAACTATTTAACTTATCACTACTACAGGGGATTGTACCGAGTGATTGGAAAGATGCGAACATTACGCCGATATACAAGAAGGGTAGCAAGGCCCAAGCGAGTAATTACAGACCAATTAGCCTAATTTCAATTGTAGGAAAAATCATGGAAAAAATCATTAGAGATAAGATAGTAGATTACCTCGAATCAAACAACCTAATCAAAAATAGTCAACACGGCTTTAGATCAAATAAGTCATGCCTAACAAATTTGATTGAATTTTATAACAAACTATTCACATTAAACGACATGACGAAATCACTAGATATAATCTTCTTGGACTTTCAAAAAGCTTTCGACAAGGTGCCTCACCGAAAACTATTGGCTAAACTGGAGAGGATAGGTATCAAAGGTGAAATTCATTCTTGGATAAAAAATTGGCTTACAGACAGAAGACAGAGAGTGGTGATAAATGGAGTGGAATCGGAGTGGGAGCCTGTCACGAGTGGAGTTCCACAGGGTTCAGTCCTTGGACCGGTCCTGTTTCTCATTTACATTAACGATATCGATGTAGGGGTAAACAACACCATTTCCAAATTCGCCGACGATACAAAAATAGGAAATACAGTCCTGAACGAAGATGATAGAAATGCGTTGCAATCTGATTTAAACAAGATATCAGAGTGGTCGAAAAAATGGCAGATGCCCTTCAATGTCGATAAATGTCAGGTGCTGCAGGTTGGTAGCAGAAATATGAAATACAAATACGAAATGAATGGCAAACAAATAAAAACCGCAACGGTAGTAAAAGACCTAGGGGTACTAATATCTGAAAACCTAAAAACTTCCGACCAATGTATAGCAGCTGCAAATAAGGCAAACATAGCATTGGGCTTTATTAAACGAAAATTTACATATAAACATGAAAACGTAATAGTGCCACTGTTCAAAAGTATGGTGAGGCCCCACCTTGAATATGGTGTGCAGTTCTGGTCACCTTATCTGATCAAGGACATTGTAAGACTCGAGTCAGTACAGCGTAGAGCGACGAAGATGATACCCTCATTAAGAAATAAACCATATGAAGAAAGACTTAAACGATTGAACCTGTTCTCATTAAAAAAGAGGAGGTTGAGGGGTCAGCTTATTGAGTGCTTTAAGATACTAAAAGGTTTCGACAAAGTCGATGTAAATGCACTATTCACATTAAACAATACTAATCAAACTCGCGGAAATGGAATGAAATTAAAAACCAAAAAGGCAAACCTAGATGTCACAAAGAGTTTCTTCACCTACAGTGTGGCGACAGAGTGGAATAAACTACCAGCGAGAGTGGTGGAGAGCGACACAATAAACGCTTTCAAGGGAAGGCTTGACCTCTATCTGCAGAGGGCTGGGGTGATATGAAAAAAAAATAAATAAATAAAAAATAAAAATAAAAAAAACATAAAAAAATGTATGTATATGTATGTGTGTGCACTGTACAGTATGTATATATATACTGTATATATATGTATGTATGTGTGTATGTATGTATGTGTGTATATGTGTGTACCGGTGTATATATGTGTATGTATGTATGTGTGTGTATATGTATATGTATGTATATGCATATGTATATATGTATGTATGTGTATATGTATGTATATATATATGTGTATGTATATGTATGTGTGTGTATGTGTATATATGCATATATGCATATATAGTTTGTAAGGCCAGACTGCCTAGTAAGGACCTTGAGGTCTGTGTGGTCTGTGTATCTATGTAGCTCTATGTAGCTCTCTCTCTCTCAACTCGTGAATCAAGGCTAATATTTGTGGCGCCTGATGCCTGACTGCGATTGTGCATGATGAGGTGTGTTATTAGTGTTTGGCTTGGGGTAGTGGTTGTGGTGGATCTGGTTGTGGAAGTGGTTGTTGTTGTAATGGTGGTGGTTGAGGTGTGGCAGTGTTGGTTGTGGTCGTATTGGTGGTTGTGGTTGTGGTGGCGATTGTGCATGAGGAGGTGTGTTATTACTTATTAGTGTTTGGCTTAGGGTAGTGGTTGTGGTGGTGGTGTTGATTGTGGTGGTGTTGGTTGTGGTGGTTGTAGAGGTAGTGCTGCTTCTGGTTGTGGTAGTGGTGGTGATGGTGATAATTGTGGTATTTGTTGTTGTACTGATTGTGATAATGGTGATTGTGGTGGATATGGTAGTGCAGATTGTGGTAGTGCTGGTTCTGGTGGTTGTGGTGGTGGTGGTGCTGATTGTGGTAGTAGTGGTTGTGGTAGTGCTGGTTCTGGTGGTTGTGGTTGTGGTGGTTGTGGTAGTGCTGGTTGTGGTGGTGGGGGTGCTGATTGTGGTAGTAGTGGTTGTGGTAGTGCTGTTTCTGGTGGTTGTGGTAGTGCTGGTTGTGGTGGTGGTGGTGCTGATTGTGGTAGTAGTGGTTGTGGTAGTGCTGGTTGTGGTGGTGGTGGTGCTGATTGTGGTAGTAGTGGTTGTGGGGGTTGTGGTAGTGCTGGTTCTAGTGGTTGTGGTAGTGCTGGTTGTGGTGGTGGTGGTGCTGATTGTGGTAGTGCTGGTTCTGGTGGTTGTGGTTGTGGTGGTTGTGGTAGTGCTGGTTGTGGTGGTGGTGGTGCTAATTGTGGTAGTAGTGGTTGTGGTAGTGCTGGTTGTGGTGGTTGTGGTAGTGCTGGTTGTGGTGGTGGTGCTGCTGATTGTGGTAGTAGTGGTTGTGGTAGTGCTGGTTCTGGTGGTTGTGGTAGTGCTGGTTGTGGTGGTGGTGGTGTTGATTGTGGTAGTAGTCAATCAATCAATCAATCAATTATCTTTATTTCATAATATACATAATTTATATATACAGTATATTACATATGTTGCGTTCAAGACTTACAACTATTTAATAATAAAATGTAAAAATATTCACCTTAATTAAAAACAAAGTATTACAGTAGCAGTTAATTCATAAGACATATACTGCTGCACCAAGCTTTCTTAAGGAAATAAATCTTAAAAAGAGTATTTTAAAATACTATAACCACAGTAAAAAACATAACATAATATTGTCCCCGTTGATAAATAGAATACAGTAATATATAAAACATTCTGTAAATACAATCACCTGGCTTGACCAAGATTGTACACAGGCTCACGTCTCGGTTCATGTCTTTGAACCCATGTGATCCGAGATTTAACTATGTCTATTTCAGTGTGTGTAATATCAATATTATAGTCATCCTTGAAATATTTTACAATACTAGGGATTAGGTATCCATTTTGCAAATAATGTATATTAAATATGTAGTAGTAGTAGTAGTAGTAGTAGTAGTAGTATTAGTAGTAGTATTAGTATTAGTAGTAGTAGTAGTAGTAGTAGTATTAGTAGTAGTAGTAGTATTATTATTATTAGTAGTAGTAGTAGTAGTAGTATTAGTAGTAGTAGTAGTAGTAGTAGTATTAGTAGTATTAGTAGTAGTAGTAGTAGTAGTAGTAGTAGTATTAGTAGTAGTAGTATTAGTAGTAATAGTATTAGTAGTAGTAGTAGTAGTAGTAGTAGTATTAGTAGTAGTAGTAGTAGTAGTATTAGTATTAGTAGTAGTAGTCAATCAATCAATCAATTATCTTTATTTCATAATATACATAATTTATATATACAGTATATTACATATGTTGCATTCAAGACCTTCAACTATTTAATAATAAAATGTAAAAATATTCACCTTAATTAAAAACAAAGTATTACAGTAGCAGTTAATTCATAAGACATATACTGCTGCACCAAGCTTTCTTAAGGAAATAAATCTTAAAAAGAGTATTTTAAAATACTATAACCACAGTAAAGAACATAACATATATTGTCCCCGTTGATAAATAGAATACAGTAATATATAAAACATTCTTTAAATAAAATCACCTGGCTTGACCAAGATTGTACACAGGCTCACGTCTCGGTTCATGTCTTTGAACCCATGTGATCCGAGATTTAACTATGTCTATTTCAGTGTGTGTAATATCAATATTATAGTCATCCTTGAAATATTTTACAATACTAGGGATTAGGTATCCATTTTGCAAATAATGTATATTAAATTTTATAATAGGGATGTTAGATCGAAGCAGCCTGTGGTAATATCTTGAATGTATCAAAGCCAGGCGATGTCTCAGCAGTAGCTGATCGCATACCTCCGCCACCTCATGACTACTTGCGTATGTGGGAACGTTCAATATGCGTTTTAGTGCATTATTCATGGCTACGTTAAAAGTTTTATAAATTTGTGATGTTAAAACATTATGGTGCCACAAACTTAATCCATATTCTGGAGTGCAGTATGACTCAAAAAGATACATAAAAGTTTTAAAATCAACGAACTTAAAATCCCGTGATATAGAGTTAAAAGAAGCATAAAAGGATTTCAATCTAAGATCAACATCATCTCTGTCATGCAGATTTGAGCTTATGATGTGCCCCAAATATTTGTATGAAGTTACAACCTGAAGATTGTCATTACATAGAACAATATTATCAGTGTTTGGCTTTATATTCTTACTAATTATCATGCATTTTGTCTTGTTTTTGTTAATCTGTAATTTATGTTCATGTAGTTGTAGCAGCAGTTTACTGTAAATTCTTGCCATAGAAGTTTTAGAATGAGTTAATAATACTATGTCATCGGCGTATGCCATGATATTCAATCGTGTTACACCCAGAGTGCATCCTTCTTGCATATCTGTTATATTACTGATAATTTCGTCTATGTATAAATTAAAAAGAAATGGCGAAAGAACACCTCCCTGTCTCACCCCTCTCTCCACATGACAGAGCCGACCATGACGTCCCTTCCACACCACATTAGCATATTGGTTCCGGAGGTAATGCATAACTAAAAATATTAAATCAACGGGGACATCCTTATCTAATAATTTGCATCCCATTTTAAAATGATCCACTCGATCAAATGCCTTGGAGAGATCGACAAAGGTAAGGAAACCAGACACACCCTTAGCCATATTATTATTCATTATTTCTTTTAACATGAATGTTGCATCCGAGGTTGAAGCACCCCTCCTAAATCCAAACTGTCTTGAGTTTATATTAACTTTTTCAGAAATGATATCCAGCAAGTGAAACTCCAACATTTTTAATATACATGAAGATTGCATCACCGGTCGATAGTTACTTGATTCAGTAGCATTACCTTTTCTATCTTTAATAATAGGTTTAATATTACCTAATAATAGCTTAGGTGGAAGATAACAATGTAAAAGGCATGCATTGTAAAAAAATGAAATGTTGACTAGTAAATCATGCGAGGCATTTTTTAGTAAAGCGGAATGGATGCCATCTTGACCCACACCATCATTCAACTGTTTAATTGATCTCTTTATAGACACATATGAAACAGCAGTGTACATTTTACGTCTTGTAGACCACTCTCTCTTAAATTTATCCATAAAAAATGTTTTCATGTTCACTTCTTCACTAGGACTTTCCTTACTTAGGAATTTTTCAGTAAAAACACTTATAATATCATCTGGACTATTTTTACCGTCGATTACATTAGAAACTTTATCTTTTCCCTTTTTATTCCTTACATCTTTCCAGAATAGTTTCTTATTATATCTAAACTTGTCTGTAATAGCCTTGCAGATATGATGCTGTTCTTCTTGTTTACACTTCCTTAATTTATCTTTAAAACACTTTCTTGATTGAGTCATTTTAATAAAGTCCTGAGTATCCCGGTGCCTACCATTTCTAACCCAATTTAGAAAGTTTTCTCTTGCCTCTACATGTAATTGTTTTACCTCGGTATTCCAACCGGGAATAATCTTATATTTATTCAATTTGATCGTCTTCCTTTGGAACTTTGTAGGGAACCTTATACAACCAGTAGTGGTTGTGGTAGTGCTGGTTCTGTGTTGTGTTAGTGGTGGTGGTTGTGGTGGGTCTGTTTGTGGTAGTGGTGGTTGTAGTGGTAGTGTTGATTCTGATGTGGTAGTGGTGGTGGTTGTGGTAGTGGTGGTTGTAGCGGTAGTGCTGGTTCTGGTTGTGGTGGATGTGATGGTGATGATGCTACTGATTATTATGGTGCAGTAGTGATGATGGTGATGAGGTTGGTGGTGGTGGTGGAATTTGTTATGGTGATGGTGCAGGTTCTGTTATTGGGTGAGGTGGATTATGCCGCATTTTGGACAGCTTATTCTGGCTATCATTAGACGATTTTATACAGTTTAGAAAGGATCGGTGAGAATGATGAGGCTAAAAACTATCTCAATGAACCCTCTGATTTCCCTGAACCCTTCCAAATCTGCATAACATGGCCTAATAATAGCCAGAACACATAAACAAAATGCGTAATCGGATCTTGAAAGGGTTAAGATGAACGCAGTATATAGTAATAATGAAGGTTGTGGTAGAGTACGTGATAACTAATAATTAAAGTAGTGGTTATAATATTAGTGTTTTTACTTGTTATTAATACAGTTTTTATTTATTTTATTGTCTGTGATTGTGTCATACTGTTCAATGTATATATAAAATAGTGATAAGGAGATGATGATAGTATTGGTGCCAATTATTGTTAAACTTTTATTACGATACAAATAAGCTTGTGCATTCTCTTTTTGCCCATCACTAAATTGTTTTGTTCAGTTTGGAAACAATTAATGTGAGAGTCAAAGGAGTAATTTAAACAGATATTATACTCTGATACTCCTCTGCATCTTACTGAATATTACTTTCTAGGTTGAATACAGGTGTGTATTGTAAGCCAATATAACAGGAACATAAAGGGAGGAAGTTGATGAAATTTTTTATTCATGGCAGGTTGTTAAAAATACGGGTGGGAAAGTCACACTCAAGAAGCAGGATAGTAGAATAGGTATGAGTGTGACAAATACATTCTCCCCTTTGCGAGACGAATGTGAGGGAAAAGATAGTCAGGATAAGGGAGGGATAACCGAAGTGCCTGCCGCCGACTCAGCTCCAACCTCTGACGCTGTGCTACCTACCACCACCACTACCCCCACCACCACCACCACCCCCACCACCACCACCACCACCAAGGGAGCTTCTGCCACCACCGGGGGTTCTCCAACTGCAGCTGCTGGATCCTCCCGAGGGAAAGGTAAGTCTGTGTCCCGAGAAGGTAAGTCTGTGTCGATTGTGGGCGACTCCATGGTAAGACATTTAGTTAGGGCTACCCGCACTAAACTTAGGAAGGTTGTGTGTCTGCCTGGCCATGGAGTTGGGAGGGTTTTAGAGAAGATGGACCACATCTTGGAAGATAGTGGAGATAACCCCATTATCTGTCTCAGTGCCGGGAGTAACGATGTTGGTAAGGGTAGAAGTGAGGAACTGCTGCAGCAGTATCGGGATGTGTTAGATAAAGTTAGGATGAAGGGAGGGATCCCTGTAGTACATTGTATCCTACCCAGAAGAGGAGTTCCCAAGGAATGGACATCCAGGGCGATTGGTGTCAATTGCCGTTTGGAGAAATATTGCAAAGAAAAAGCAATACCATTCATTGATAACTGGGATAGTTTCTATGGGAGAGATGGGATGTACGCAAGGGATGGGGTTCATCTTTCACGGTTAGGGGTTTCTACATTAGCTAGTTCTTTAGATAGGGTGGTTGTGGGGTTTTGAACAGAAATATTGAGAGTGTAAATGAGAGGTTAAATGGAACAATTTTAGCGTCAGGCGAAAGCGATAAGGATATTCAGTCTCATGCTAAAAATGATGACTATAATGCAAATGATAGTAGTGATGGTGCAACGGAAGATGGAAATGTCGCTAAAAACAAAGGTAAATTAGGTATAAAGAAAAGAAGTAAATTGAGAGTATATTACACAAACTGTAGGAGTCTATGTAACAAAATGAACGAACTTCGAGCCCTTGTTAGCAAAGAAAATATAGACATAATAGCGCTAACTGAAACGTGGATTAATACAGAAACCAGGCATTTTTTTAGCAGAATTTGATATACCAGGATATAGTTTGTTTAAATATGACCGAACAAGTAAGAGGGGTGGCGGTATAGCAGTGTTTGTCAGGAGTACATTAAAAAGCTGTATTAAATCAGGTATTAGACTAAATAACGATAATGAAAGTGTTTGGGTAGAGGTTAACGAAGGTAGTGAGACCATAGTTATTGGAGTTATGTATAGACCGCCAAATATGAGTAGAAATGACGGAACGTCATTATGGGAGGAAATTAAAATGGCATCAAGGTTTAGCAATGTGTGCATTATGGGGGATTTTAATTTTCCGAATATAGATTGGCAGCATCAAATAGGAGACTCTGATTCTGAGGAGTTTATAGAGGTAGTACAAGATAGTTTTTTATTTCAATTCATAGATACGCCGACTAGAGGTAATAATATTCTCGATTTAGTTTTCAGTAACAATGAACATATGGTAAATAATGTAGAGATAGGGGACCACCTAGGAAATAGTGACCACAATTCTGTGTATTTTAATATACAATGGAAAGGTAATACCAGAGAGAATACAACATTAATACCTGACTTTAGAAAAGCCAATTATGGTGGGTTAAGAAGAGCCCTATTAGCGGACCCTATGGTCAAAAAATTAAGTCGATCCAGGTGTCCAAATGAGTGCACCCCTTCTCAGGCACCTGTCATCTTAAGTCAGGAAGAGACGTCAACCTTGGTAGATACATACGATAATTTTATCAAGTCAGTATTCAATGCACAAAATAAATACATCCCCAAAAGAAAATTTAGATCAACACAGAACCAACCCAAATGGATGAATAATAGACTATTAGATCTTCTAGGACAAAAGAGAGGAATATATAGAAAAATTAGAAAAGGCGAAATTCACCTACTTGCTTACTATCAGAATCTATCAAGACAGGTAAAAAAGGATATTAGGGAAGACAAAAGAAATTATGAAATTAAGGTTGCCAATGACTCAAAAAATAATCCTAAAGCTTTTTACCAACTATATAAATCCAAGGTTAGAGATGTAATTGGTCCCCTAAAAACTTCGATAGGAGAAATGACAGAAAATGATTTAGAAATGTGCAGTACATTAAATAGTCAATTTCTTTCCGTTTTCACTAATGAAAATTTGGCACAGTTTCCAGAAGTCCGTAAGGTATATAGCGATAGTATAGAAATAGGTTAAGTACGGTTACTATAAGTAGAAATGATGTGCTTAAGGAAATTGACAGACTGAAACCTCATAAATCGCCTGGTCCTGATGAGGTATATGCTAGAGTATTAAAAGAATGTAGGGACGAGTTAAGTTACCCATTACATTTTTTATTTAACAAGTCATTGGAGACAGGTATAGTTCCAGAAGCTTGGAAGCTTGCAAACGTAGTTCCGATCTTCAAAAAAGGTGACAAATCAATAGCATCCAATTACCGTCCCATTAGTCTTACATCAATCATAGGAAAGCTACTAGAGTCAATTATTGCTAGTAAAATTAGAAACCACTTAGATACATTTAATTTAATAAATTCTTCTCAGCATGGATTCACTCAGGGACGTTCTTGCCTTACTAATTTGCTTAGTTTTTTTCTCAGAGGTATATGAAGCAGTAGATAATGACAAGTCATATGATATAATATATTTAGATTTCAGTAAAGCTTTCGACAGAGTCCCCATGAGAGATTGATGAGAAAGGTTGAGGCGCATGGAATAGGTGGGGCGTTGTTGGGATGGATTAGGTCATGGCTAATTGGTAGGAAGCAGAGAGTCAGCATAAATGGTACGAAGTCAGAATGGGGAGCAGTCAAAAGTGGTGTCCCCCAGGGATCTGTATTAGGTCCTCTGTTGTTTGTTATATACATAAATGACCTTGATTTAGGTATAACTAGTAGGATAAGTAAATTTGCAGACGATACCAAAATGGGGAGAACAATTGATTCAGATAGAGATATAGAGTGCCTCCAAAGGGATCTAGATACCTTACACGAATGGTCAGTAAATTGGCAGATGAAGTTTAACATTGACAAATGCAAGGTATTAAAGATAGGGAAGATGCATACAAATGTTAAATATAAACTAGCTAATGTGGAATTAGAAAACTCGAATTGTGAGAAAGATCTAGGTGTGTTTGTTAGCAATGATTTGAAGCCTAGACAACAGTGTATAAGCGTTCGAAACAAGGCAAACAGGATTCTCGGGTTCATCTCAAGGAGTGTGAGTAACAGAACTGCTGATGTTATCTTAAAACTTTACTTGTCATTAGTGAGACCCCATATGGATTATGCTGTTCAATTTTGGTGTCCTTATTACAGAATGGACATAGATTCATTGGAGAGAGTACAACGTAGAATGACAAAAATGATCCATAATATTAGAAATCTTCCGTATAAAGAAAGGTTGAAGAAATTAGGCTTACATTCGTTAGAGAGACGCAGAGTTAGAGGGGATATGATAGAGGTGTTCAAGTGGGTTAGTGGGGTTAACAAAGGGGACATGACAAATGTACTAAAGCTCAGTGATAGCGAAAGAACTCGTACCAATGGTTTCAAATTAGATAAATTTCGTTTCAGAAAAGATATAGGCAAATATTGGTTTGGTAACAGAGTTGTAGATGGGTGGAATGGACTACCAAGTGCTATAGTGGGATTAAAAACGATAGGGAGCTTTAAGATAAAATTGGATAAGCATATGGACGAGAAGGGTTGGGTGTGAAGGGGGATCAGCAGGGTTGGGCCAATCAGCGCTCTGCAGACCCCCGTAATCCTGCGTTAATCTCTAACCGTTTTGGTAAGATGATCCTCAGGGTATTAGAGTGTTGAGCCTATAATTGGGCTTTGTAATTGGGGTTGTGTGGGACAGGGATCTGCCTTGCTTAGGCCAATCGGCTTTCTGCAGACACCCATTTTCTTATGTTCTTATGTTCTTATGTTAACAACAACAACATGTGTACTACAGGCTTAAGGGGGGTGACCTGTTTTGGTTCTGTCCTTTTCTATCTTTCTCTGGCTTGTATCCACTTGGCCCCATTTAGCCTACTGTTTTAAGACGTTTATCCCCATCCAGGTGTCAATTTTTTTTACTGGTGAGCGGTAGCGAGCCAGCATATTTTTTATTTTTGTTAGACAGCAGGCTAAATTTGTACATTTTTCGATAGAAAAATGTCTCCGGCGAAGCCAGATTTCTTCATTATAATGCTGGCTCGCTATCGCTCGCCAGGAAGAAATCGACACCTAGATGGGGATACAAGTCTTAAAATATTTGGCTGCATGGGGCCGAATGGATACAAGCCAGAGAAAGAGAGAAAAGGACAGAAATAACAAAAAGCAGGTCACCCCCCTTAACCCTTTGAGCACGACTATAGGGTGTTCTCTTGGAGCTGGCGGTAAATATCCATGTCCACATCTTGATTACGGAGGTTTTGTAAGGAAGTATATTGATAATTATGAAACTTGGTATGAATATGTTTTGTTTCTTATGTGCATGAAGAAGACAAAAGGCAAAGCTGACTGTAACAAGTGTCTCCCCCAAGGTTTAAAGAGTGATAGAGAGCCAAAATCATAGCTTACACTTTCTACGACCAAGATGTTACGGGTCAGAATGAGGTATATTTCCCTTCATTAGTGTGTGTGATAAATGTTGCCTGCATTCGATACACAGAGAAATGTTGATGATAAAACTGTCTATTTAACCTAATCTTTAGTTAGGGGTTCGTAGAGGTGAGAGGCTGGGACCCCAAACAAAGACAGAGGAGGGAAAGTGAAAAGGCGAGCACTGCTACTCAGGGTCTTGATACTCAAATCTTACTATAAGTTAACACAGACATTATTCCAACCGCTCCCTCTCGTGCATTCAACTGTTATGCATTGAACGGTGAAGCCCGTGAGGTCTCGTTCCAGTCTAGGGGGTGACACATGTGATGTACTTTTAGCTGCAACCAGCCCCTGTCATCTTGGCTTTGCAGGATGCATGGGGCTTAGTTGCCCACTCACGGCACGAAGCAGCCGCATCTCTGAAGGTGCCTCGCTCCAGTGCTTCACCGTTTCACCTCCTAGACTCGGACCCTCACTCTCAGAACGCCACCTATTGAGTAATGAACTCACTAGGCATTGCACCCCTGTAGTATGTTTTGAATATGGGAATATTTATACAGTGTTATTTAATCAGGGAACAATTGCCCCCCCCCCCGGGGGTCTTACTCACTGAAGTTTACTGGTATCGCACATAATCACTGGATACAAGGTCAGCACAATTCCATCCAAGAATATCTTCCCATTGACATAGCGGGATACGAACCAGGGTCCATTAGATTACCAGTCCAGTGGCAAGACCACTCCACCATACCTACCGAACGCACTGCGCGTGCGCCGATCAACAACGCCAGGTGCAACTACAAGGCGGGTTGCCTGGTCTCTCTATTACTAACTCCCATCATAGCAACACCCTAAGCAATTATGTCATCTTTTCATATTAGGTTCACTATTCATCTTTTCATATTAGGTTCACTATTCATCTTTTCATATTAGGTTCACTATTCATCTTTTCATATTAGGTTCACTATTCATATTTTCATATTAGGTTCACTATTCATCTTTTCATATTAGGTTCACTATTCATCTTTTCATATTAGGTTCACTATTCATCTCATCTATCATCTACAGTATATAGTCACATCATAAACTATTAGGAACCTTAGCGTACCGTAAATATGAAATAGCCTAGCCACTTTCCCCCTTTTTCCTTGCCCCACTAACATTAGTTGAGCCCGGCTACCTTCCGCCATCTTTGATATTGCCTAATCATCATCATCATCATCCGAGCTAGAACAATTATCAGGTAACCGTTATTCTTATGTGGGTTATATAAATTACAGGTGCACATTCAACTATACATTAACCACATATCGAGTTCTACATTTAATCGATTGAAAAAAATGAGTGCATAGGCCACATAGCATGACATACAGAGCGTTTATAATATGTGGGATATTCAGTAAATGGGACAAACTGAATGACATGATAAACAAAGCAATCAATGACAGTCGCAACCTTATTCCAGCCAATGCTTGCCTTTTGTCCCTTCCATTAATGTTGAAGAAGCCCGACTGTCGTAAGTGATATGAGAACCTTGAACCGTAGGGGCCACGTTGATGCATTATGACCTTGATGTTGAAAATGTTAGCCTTAAGGGGAGATCTCCACTTGAGGGATTTTTTTCTTGACCCCTTTCTCCCTCATGTTTAGCCCCATTGCTTTTGATATTATAAAACGTTTGCCCCATTAGTTTAGCGATTTTAAGAACTTTCACCCCATATTAAGACCTTTCGTGCCATTCAGGTGTCAATTTTATCCTGGCGAGCGATAGCGAGCCTGTAATTTAAGAGGAACCGGCCTTCGGCCGGGACATTTTTCTACCGAAAAATGTACAAATTTATCTTGAAAGGGACTCCAGGGGGTGTAATTTTAAGCTTGATGGAGGTCTAGGGAACACACTAAAAACCTCCCCTTAACACTACAGTATATGAGATTGGATTTAATTTCGCAATCAATATATTCAAATCATATTAGGTCCGGTAAAGGTATTGAGGATTAAACCTTTACAACGTCACTATTTAATATTAGAGAGAGAGAGCGAGAGAGAGAGCGAGAGAGCGAGAGAGCGAGAGCGAGAGAATCAGAATTATACACATACAGTATAATATGTTGTCAAAGCTTAAGGGGAGGTTTTTAGTTTGGTTTCTAGATATCCATCAAGCTTAAGATTACACCCCCTTGAGCCCCTTTCAAGATAAATTTGTACATTTTTCGGTAGAAAAATTTCCCGGCCGAAAGCCGGTTCCTCTTAAGTTACAGGCTCGCTATCGCTCGCCAGGATAAAATCGACACCTGAATGGCACGAAAGTTCTTAAAATTGACACAAATGTGTCGAAGGTTCTTAAAATCGTCAAACTAATGGGGGCGAACGTCTTAAAATTAGAAAAACAATGGGGCTAAACATGAGGGAGAAAGGAGTCAAGAAAAAAAATCCCTCAACAGGAAATCTCCCCTTAATTGAGTAAAAATGCGGTGACAGAAATACCGGTATGAACTTACTGACTAAACTGACCATTTAAAACAATGGAGTTTCAGTAGTTTTTTTAAAAGAAGACATAGAAACAGAGACTCTAACTTGAAAAGATAGAGCATTCCAGAGTTTAGGTCCAGCAACTAATAGAGATCTGGATCCCACCTCTGTGTTGACTTTGGGAATATAATTATATAAAGTTGCTTTGCTGTCTCGTGTTGACGTTACACACATCATTAAGTGAGAGAGAGAGAGAGAGAGAGAGAGAGAGAGAGAGAGAGAGAGAGAGAGAGAGAGAGAGAGAGAGAGAGAGAGAGAGAGAGAGAGAGAGAGAGAGAGAACTAAAGCAGAAATCCACTACAGCCAAGATTCGTGTAACCCACGTTGTATGTATAGACTCATTTTGATAATACAATTACATATTGCATTAATAAATTCCTAATACATTTTAAATATTGTCCATTGTAAGCGTGTACAATGATGGTTTAGCTTTAATTCAAAAGACATGATAACAAGCGTCGCCAATCACTAACTGGCAGCCAGAGGAGGAAGGTGGGAGAGTTGGGAATAGTTTGGGGGTGGAAGGTGGGGGTAGACTTGGCCCTGACTGCCCCCTTCCACCTGCCCAGGGTGGAGGAGGGGAGGGAAGGGCTCAACCCTAGTCTACCCCCACCGTCCACCCCCAAACTATCCCCAACTCGCCCACCTTCCTTCTCTAGCTGCCAGTTAGTGATTAGCGACGATTGTTCTCATGTATTGCAAATAATTGTTAAACCATCATTGCACATGCTTACAATGGCCAATATTTAATATTTATTAGGAATTTATTAATATTATATTTTTTCCACCAACCAACTTTACTTCTAAACTCAATTAATGAAATCAACAAATACATGTGGCACTCCAAGGACACGAACCTAGGATACTCACACCGAAATTAAACGCGCTTATGCATTAGGCTATCAAAACAGTTAGTACAATATACAGTATAATTGTATCCTCAAAATAAGTATCTATACACAACGTGGGTTACACGAAGCTCAGCTGTAGTGATCTTCTGCCTCTCTATATCTCTATATCTCTCTCTCTCTCTCTCAACACGCAAACTACGAGGTCATATAATTTAAGGTTTTTTAAATATGTAATGGGTTTGACAATGTGGATCATAAACTGTTTAGCCTCAATATGAATACAATACGCAACCATGGCTGGCAGTTAGAATTGAAAAGGTTCAGCACTAATATTTGGACTCTGTTTCCCATTTAAGATCTGTTCTAACTGGAACAAACTTTCCTCAGAAGTTTTAAACATTTCCTCAGTTGAGCAGTTCAAGAAGACAGTAGTCAGTAGATAGTATTTTGCACACTCTGTAAGGAGTGTAGTGCACTGAACAATGTCTCTCCTTCCATTTCGAATATTTCCCCGAAATGGACTGCAAGGTCTTTGAGATACTAACTACTCCTTGTAACTCTCATAACACACACATAGAGGAGAGTTGATGGGGTTTGTAGAGGTGAGAGGCTGGGATCACAGATAGAGACAAAGAAGGGGGAAGTGAGAAGGCGAGCCCTGCTACTCAAGGCTCGATACTCAAACCTTACTAAACATTAACACCGACTATGATCGTAAGTTGTATCGAGTTCTACTTTTAACCCTCTCCGACATATGACGCGATTTTGAGCCTATTGGGGATACTTTAAAGCCTTTGTTACCATCAGGGGTATTTTGAAACCTTTAGTTTAGTTACTTCAACCTCTGCAGTTGTCTTTGAGTTAGCTGTGTTGAGCCTATTGGGGATACTTTAAAGCCTTTGTTACCATCAGGGGTATTTAGAAACCTTTAGTTTAGTTACTTCAACCTCTGCAGTTGTCTTTGAGTTTGCTGTGGGCAGAGAACTAATTTTGGAGAGGTAATTATAAGAGTGAGAGAACTCTATTTCTTATTGTTAATCTGGCAACCTCTGCGTCATAAATGCGTGAAAGGGTTAATTGATTAAAAAAAGTGTATAGACCACATCAAATTAAATACAGACCGTTTATAGTATGTATGGTATTGAACAAAATGGGAGAAAATGATTGGAATGATACACTAAACAATCAATAACAGTCGCAACACTATTGCAGCCAATTTTGCCTTTAGTCCTTTCCTTTTATGATATAAAAGCCTGACTGTAATTTATTTGAGAACCGAGGAGTAGATCGTAGAGGGCACGTTGATGTGTATTGCAATAATGGTGAACATAATTACTTGACTACTGTACGAGATTGGATTTAATTACAGTATTATCATATTCAAATCACATTAAATTTTGATCGTAGAAAGTAGTGCAATGAGAGAGAGAGAGAGAGAAGACCACTACAGCCAAGATTCGTGTAACCCACGTTGTGTATAGAAACTCGTTTTGAGAATACAATTATCCGGTATAATGTATTAATAAATTCCTAATAAATATTAAATATTGGCCATTGTAAGAATGTGCAATGATGGTTTAACAATTATTTGCAATACATGAGAACAATCGTCGCTAATCACTAACTGCCAGCTAGAGAAGGAAGGTGGGGGAGTTGGGGATAGTTTGGGGGTGGAAGGTGGGGGTAGACTTGGACCCGACTCCCCCCTTCCACCTGCCCAGGGTGGAGTAGGGGAAGGAAGGACCCACCCCTGAGCAACTTTTAGTACGCGTGAGTGTACCTGGGTAAAGGCATCCCTGGGGACCGAGCAGGGTTGGGTTGGCCGTGGCACTCCATTCCGTGTTAAGGGGAGGGTTTTAGTTGATTCCCTAGACCTCCATCAAGTTTAAAATTACACCCTCTTGACCCCCTTTCAAGACAAATTTTTAAATTTTTCGGTAGAAAAATGTCCCGGCCAAAGGCCGATTCCTCTTAAATTACAGGCTCGCTATTGCTCGCCTGGAAAAAATCGACACCTAAATGGCAGGAAAGTTCTTAAAATTTACAGAAATGGGGCGAAAGTTCTTTAAATCACCAAACTAATGGGACGAACATATTAAAATCTTAAAAACTATGGGGCTAAACATGAGGGAGAAAGGAGTCAAGAAAACAGTCCCTCAAGTGGAAATCTCCCCTTAATTCCGAGGCGCGTGGCGTGACGCTCAGGATGAAATGTAAACAAAATAGGGTAAACCTGACTTTTTGGACCGACAGCGATTTCAGTCTGTTTTATTTTGTTTTTTGTAATTTTTCCTTCAGATATAGTGTTGTTTTATACTGAAGAGGAGCGGAAATGAGTATTTACCCATTATCCAACAATCTAAAAACACGCCCCCCACTAGTGGGGAGGGCTATGAAGTTCAGGGAAAATGAGGGGTTAAAAGCGTAAACATACAATAATATAGCGTTTTGTATCAAAACTTGGCTCGGGTTTTCCCAAATTGCAAACCCATGCAACCCAATTTTGTGAATACCCGAGCCAATTTTTGACGAAAGCTGGCTCGGATTTCACGGGGTGGAGTGGGTAGCCTAATATTTCTTGTTATAAAAATAGTCAACTTTGGGAAGACATTAGCCTAACCTAACAACCTTACCTAACCTATCCTAGTATTATGGGTGGGGGCTGCCGCCCCCACACCCCCGCTGGTTGGGTTAGATTTTTTTTTTTTTTTTTTTTTAATGTTCTAGGCTATTAGTCTAACCTAACAACCTTACCTAACCTATCCTAGTATTATGGGTGGGGGCTGCCGCCCCCACACCCCCGCTGGTTGGGTACTGGCTGAAAAACTTATTGTTTTACAGTAGCCTAGGCCTATACATGTATTTTAGCGTTTTTGTTTTTTTTCTCCCTTATAATACATTTCAGCTCTTAATGCCATATATAGCAATGATGTATATGCTCTACCGGACCTATTAGGCCTAAACAGATCGATGGGCTAACTGTCGGTCCAAAACATCAGTATAACCCAAAAGAGGCTCCGTTACGGCCTAGAGGATAAATGTAAACAAAATAGCTCCGTTACGGCCTAGAGGATAAATGTAAACAAAATAGGCTCCGTTACGGCCTAGAGGATAAATTACAGTATATGCATGTGGAAGACCATTAAAATTGGTTCAATAATATAAGAATGTGAATATACATCAAATTTCGTGAAAATCAGTTCATAACTTTGAGAGCCGCCAACGCTGGTGGAGGTATGCGCTCTATTGATCGTCTCCAATATGTAATCACTTCTTACTTGGAGCATATTCTATCTGATCACCAAATCTCGTGGTCATCGGTTCATAGCTTTGGAGATATCTTTTTTACAGACAATCAGACAAACCGAGGCAAACACATAACCTCCACCAACTTCGTTGGTGGAGGTAACAATGAGGGGGACTCTGGAATGCGTGTACCATACCTCCTTCTAGGCTGGCGGAGGTATGTGCTCTACCGATTGCCTCTTCAATATAATTGCTTCTCCCTTGGTGCATATCCTATCTGCCCACCAAGTTTCGTGAAGATTGGTTCATAACTTTCCGAGCCGTCTTCGGTGGCGGAGGTATGCGCTCTACCAATCACCTCCACAATTAAATAACTTCTTCCTTGGTGCATATCCTATCTGGCCTCCAACTTTCGTAACAATCTGTTCATAGGTTTTTGATAAGTTTATGTTGTTTACAGACAAACAAATAAACAAACAGACAAACAAATGGATGCAAAAACTTAATCTCCACCAACTTCGTTGGCGGAGGTAATTAAAATAAAGTGCCATTGTATGTAACGTATTTAATTACCACCGAATCACATTTTCTGTCCCTCCTGCAGAAGGGAACCAACAGCGGGGCGCCCTGGGCAAAATGTGAAAATAGGACTCCGACCATTATGTCTAAGAAATAGATGATTATGTACATGTTCAAGTCAAAATTAGTACTATCCCCAAACTATAACCGTTTTCAATTTGCGTCACTCCTGTAGAAGGTGGTCTCTGGTAGTGCGCCATGGCCGACATTATCTATCCAATTATCTATTGAAAGTATCTGTATGTACATTATATTGTGGTTCATTAATCACATAGAAATATCCGATCTATGTTTTCGTAACTCCTGTACAAGGGAGACAGTAGCGAGGTGCCCTGGGCTAAAGTTGGAGATTGGACTCCGTTATGGTCAGGGCACAGATCACGCTACAGTATGCATGTGAATGATAGCAAAGCAAATACCCCAAAAGACAGCCGATTAAATTTCCCATCTACTCCTGTAGAAGGGGCCCTAAAGTTAACCGCCAAGGGCGAAGTATTATAAAAGTGCCCTCTTAAAGCCTGATCAATAAGCAAGAGTCTATGCATAAAGAGTTCTATGAAATATGCCTTAGCAACTTCCAAAAAGGTGGCCATTAAATTGTTCACCACTACTGCAGAAGGCGCCAATTAGCGAGGCGCCCACACCGAAATTTTAGAAAATGGTTCAGTTACTGCCTAGAGAATATATTCGAGTATATGCGTGTGTAAGCTCATAACATTTGGTTCGGTAATAATCGAGAAATAGCAAATTTCGATAAGTGTCGCACTACTGCAGAAGGAGGCTATTTGTGGGACGCCCTAGCAGGAATTGAAACAAAGAGCTCAGTTACGGCCTAGAAGAATATGCATGTGTAAGGTCATTAAATTTGGTTCTGTAATAACTGAGAAAGAGCAATTATTTATAAATGTCGCCCTACTGCAGAAGGTGGGGATTTGAGGGGCGCCCAGGCCGAAATTTGAAAAAAAAATGTTCCATTACGGCATAGAAGATAGATCAGCGTAAATGCATGTGCAAAATAATTAAATTTGGTTCAGTAATAACCGAGAAATAGTCCATTTTAATATCGTTCGCCCTAACAACAACAACATGAGTGGCGACTGGAGGTCCTGCTTCGCACGGACCTAACAATATGTTAGAACCAAGCAAGATGGTAACGACGACCGCCATGACAAGTTGCAACATTAATAATTATTCCTATGGTTGTAAATGAACCACACACAACGATGTCTTACCTAGAGACACACGGAAGGAAGGGTTGGGTCCAGTTCATCATGTCTGTTCACTCCTACTACCTCTCCCTCGATGAAGGATTCAATCACTGTTCTTCTTGCAACTAAAGTCATCTTCCATTCCTCCCAGTCTTGAACACGCGCACGCACACATAAACAGCAAATAACACATAACGGTAACACAATTTCCGCGAAGAGACCGGCGAGAAAAGACGGTGACTGTGGCCAAGTGAGTTGTGATGGTTGGAGAGGGGGTGGTGGAGGGAAGATGAGGGAGGGAGAGATACCAACAGTACTCTATAGTCTATAATATCTCCTCATTAACTCCATACCTGCACTTCAAAATAATTAGACAACAATGTTAATGAACAGTATAATAATAGGATAATTATATAGTATATATATTTAGAACACTTAACGTGACTGTGCTATCGTATACATGAGAATTATGCACTAGGCTTAAAATGAGTGAATTACGAGAATGTTGGTACACCTGTTGATGAGCGGGTCTGAGCAACAACCCACCTTATGTTGCGGTTTCATTATTTATA
Source organism: Lithodes maja (assembly GCA_037953745.1). Classification (NCBI taxonomy): domain Eukaryota; kingdom Metazoa; phylum Arthropoda; class Malacostraca; order Decapoda; family Lithodidae; genus Lithodes; species Lithodes maja. Next base: position 28,651 of record JBAKBP010018068.1, read on the forward strand.
AGCTGAATTAAATGCCGTGGGACGCTAGTTATTTAACCAATAGAGGACCTATTACACATAATTTATAACCTTTTATCATATTTAAATGTTTGATAACGTACATTTTGTCGCTAAAGTTAATGTGGGATAATATAGTAGATATTATGTAACACAGCACCTGCGGTTTATGATTCCAACTACATTTGTCACTGTTCACAATTTTTCGATAATGTGCTTGGTATATTCAACACGATGAACTAATTGTATAATAATTGAACGATGGATAACGAAAAACAGTGATGGTCGGAAGAAGTAGGATTAGAGAAAACGAAATATGCGTGAAAGTCGATGGGTAAACTAAAGATAATTGTTGTCTGCGTTATTTACCACCTTGTTAGTGAGACTGTAACCTGTGTGTTGGTGTGTCTGTAGGATTTAAATATTAACTAATGGGAATAACAATTTATTTTTTAGTTTAGATTATCTGTCAATCTACTTTTGCTACTATCAAATGAATATACAAAGTTATAAGTCCATGCCAGACCCGTCATCCCTAAATGTACAGTGGCGCTAATAAGTCATGTCTCAGCTGTTATTACGTTTGGCTCACTCTGCACTGTATTAATGTCTGTCAGATGTTGAATAGGGTGGGTGAGTGTAGGAACATGTTGGTATATCTCACTCAAAAAGAGGATATCATGTGTTAATATTGCTGATATCAATTATTGATCAAAATATACTTGGTGCAGAGACATGACTTACTAGGACGACTGTGCGCTCGCAGAAAAAGAACATCAATCTTTAAACTGGTGAGCTAAAATTTGTGCAAACTGAATTATTCGGGTGAAACTTACAGTACGTCTGTATTATCACAAGATTTCGATCCACTTTCAGAATGTTAAGAGCGTTAGCGTAAAGATTGTTTTTTCCGCGAGTGTACATTACTTAAGACTTGTTGACAGTGTTAAAGATGGAAGTATTGTGTTATAGATATGTTATTATAGTCGTGCTTCTGTTGCTGTTGTTGTTGTTGTTGTTACTTGGGATGATCAGAGGTGGGGTGTAGATAAGATCATATATATATATATATATATATATATATATATATATATATATTGGATTGTTGTCGACGTTATTATTGCGGAAAAAGGCAGAAATCTGGCATGCCAATATATGTGATGTACCAATTTCTGCTTAACCCTTTGAATACCAGCTGTTAATAATACAGTTATATTTTATTCTAGCTATATTACGACGATATTATGCAGCTTAGGGAGGATCTATGGTAGTTAAAAGGGCTGATTGAGATAGTTCGAAGCCTTATAATAGCTAGAGATCCTTCCTAAACTGAATAAGATCGATTAGCAGTAGCCAGAATATAATACAAAGGATGTGGTGGTTCAGTAGGGGTTAACCCTTTCATTACCGGAAATGTATGTTGTATTAGTTCAGCTATATTTAGACGATTTTATGCAGCTTAAGAAGGTTCAGTGGTCGTAAAAAAAGGTCAAGTGAGATAGCTCGAAGCCTGTTAACCCCTTCACGCACATATGACGCAGAGGTTGCCAGATTAGCAATAAGAAATAGAGTTCTCTCACTCTTATAATTACCTCTTCAAAAATGGTTTTCTGCCCACAGCTAACTCAAAGACAACTGCAGAGGTTGAAGTAACTAAACTAAAGGTTTGTAAATACCCCTGATGGTAACAAAGGCTTTAAAGTATCCCTAATAGGCTCAAAATCGCGTCATATGTCGATGAGGGTTAATTGCTGGAGGTCTTGTTTAAACTAAATAAAATCGTCTAATAGTGGCCAGAATAAATGAAAAGTACAATCGGGGGTATTAAGTGTTGTCATAGATTCCAGTGGTCTTCGCTCAACAAGTGTTATTGGTATCTTTATAGTTACTGGGCAAAGTGCTTATCCCTCAGAGTATTAGTCAGTGTCCGAAACTTTGTGAAATATATGACAATACTTATTAAGGGGAGGGTTTTAGTTGATTCCCTAGACTTCCATCAAGCTTAAAATTACTCCCCCTTGACCCCCTTTCAAGATAAATTTGTAAATTTTTCGGTAGAAAAATTTCCCGGCCGAAGGCCGGTTCCCCTTAAATTACAGGCTCGCTATCGCTCGCCAGGAAAAAATCGAAACCTAAATGGTCTTAAAATTGTCAGAAATGGGGCGAGGGTTCTTAAAATCGCCAAACTAATGGGGCAAGCGTCTTTAAATCTCACAAGCAATGGGGCTAAACATGAGGGAGAAAGAGGTTCAGAAAAAAATCCTCCAGGTGGAAATCTCCCCTTAACCCCGACCGTACATCACCGGTACAGAAGGGGTTAAGGGGGGATGGGCGTATTTATTTGTTCATTATAATTATCTATTTTAATATATTTTGTTTAGTTTCTTCCTAGACCTCCATCAAGCTTAAACAAATATCCCCAAGACTCACCACCGAAGGCCGATTCCTCCTAAATTACAGGCTCGCTATCGGTCGCTAGGGAAAAATTACAGGCTCGCTATCGGTTGCTAGGAAAAAATTACAGGCTCGCTATCGGTCGCTAGGAAAAAAATACAGGCTCGCTATCGGTCACTAGGAAAAAATCGATACTTAAATGGCACGAAAGGCCTTAAAATTTACATAAATGGGGTGAAGATCTTAAAATCGCCAAACTAACGGGGCGAACGTCTTAAAATATATAATTAATGGGGGTTAAACATGAGGGAAAAGGAGGTTCGAAAAATAATTCCTTAGGTGAATATCCACTCAATATTGATGTTTACGGCTCCAACTTCCTTATCGCCTGAACCTCGTAAGCGGTGGATTGAGATGGTAATTAATGGCTTATCAGATTATATGTCAGCGATAATTGACCTCTTGCGAGATTCAGGCTACAAAGGAAGTTGGAGCCGTGAACATAGATATCAAACCAGCTAAAATACAGTCGTTCTGTAAATTTTTTGGTAGTTCCATCTAAAATACAGGCTCGTTATCGCTCGCCAGGAGAAAATCGACACCTTAATGGCACAAAAGGTCTTAATATTGACAAAAAAATGAGGCGTAATATACACAAAATCAAAATAACTACAGAAACGTAAAACTGAGATGAAGGAGAGACAAGAAATAGCTTGAAAAATATCCCTCCAAAGAAAACGGATACAAAGCATGGGAATAACCGTAAGGCGAAAATGTTGCCGGAAAACACAAACAGAACTACGGAATTGCAAAGGAGAAAAGAGACCACGCCTCCCCGGACGACGACAGAAACAAGGAAGAAACAAAGAAACAACAAGCAAAGAACAGAAGACTACCAGCATCAATCAATCTTCCCCACAAGGAAATAAGAAGTTGGAGGCAGGAGGACAATAACATGGCAGCCCGAAACCACACCTGGCCTCACCCGACCTCAAAACCCGAGAGGCCCGGATCGCAGCCATAACTCCCACCCAACTACCCACCCCAGGTAAAACAATAAGAGTTACCATAAGCAATTCCGGGAAGCAAGAAAGAACAGCCAGATACAACCAAACAACAGAACAGCACACACAAATCTCACCCCTCCAGATGCGCCGCTCTTCCGCGCAGGTCTCCCACCATCTTGGCGGGAACTTTTAAGGGGCCCAAATACCAGCCCTGGGACATAGCAGCAAACGTCATGACCATCTCGACGAAAACCAGGTAGAGTCAGCAATTTGAGTGCTCAAATAACTTACATGCAAGACTTGGGCCTAGAAATTAAAGTCTCACTCATTCGTGTTGTCATGCCATGGCTATTGACCTTATTGTTTGAGAGCTATTTACCCTATTTGGCAACTTTTGTGTTTCCACACCATGGTGTAGGAATAACATTGGGAACTCCTCTAGGCTAAAGTTTTGACACTGAAAGTAGCACCGAGGGCATGCTCCAAACTGACTTTCAGGATCAATTCAGGCTCTACAAAACTCTTGAAGAAGTCTTTGTCATGACAAGACGTCTTCAATAGTTCGGGCTTTGCGAGACACTGTCTAAATAACGGCACTCTGCATATAAAGTCCATACAGCATATTATGGCCAGAACCATGGTCGAGGACATATGTTGGTAAAAAGGTTAAATACCAACCCCTGGGTCCTTTGAATACTCTTACAAAGGTCAGAGGCAGAGTGGGAAAGATAGTACGGTCATGATATTACTTCTTCCCCACGTTAGCCCGATACTTAGTTACTCTGTCATGACACTAGTGACTGTATTAAGGGGAGATTTCCACTTGAGGGAGTTTTTTCTGGACTCCTTTCTCCCTCATGTTTAGCCCCATTGCTTTTCTAATTTTAAGACGTTCGCCCCATTATTTTGATGATTTTAAGAACTTTCGACCCATTTCTGTCAAATTTAAGACCTTTCGTGCGATTTAGGTGTCGATTTTATCCTGGCGAGCGATAGAGAGCCTGTAATTTAAGAGGAACCGGCTTTCAGCCGGGACATTTTTCTACCGAAAAATGTACAAATATATCTTGAAAGGGGTTCAAGCTTGATGGGTATCTAGAGACCAAACTCAAAACCTCCCCTTAAAGACCCTACACCAAGAGTTCCGAAACAGAACTTCACCAACGGCTAGTATAACGGTCAGGATAGTCGAGCAGCCATAGCCCAAGACATGTCTAAGCTCAACATGCTCACATCCATCCGGTAATACGCCCCCCTGTGTCATCACATAAGGAACTATTATTAAAGGCCCCAAACCAACTAGTCCATCTGTATCCCTACCCCACCCACCACACGGCAGAACCACCTAAGCGGCTCCACAGGATGGAGAGAAAGGACTCCACAATCAACACTTCAACCACCAGTGCAACTACCGGGTTGCCAGGTCTACAGAAATATCTGTATTTCTACAGATTTTTGGTACGTTATACAGAAAAACAGATTTGTTGGCAATTTCTACAGATATTTTGAGTTTTCACAGAAAAATCTAAGAATAATTAAAACAATATTGAAAATCAGATATAATTTACAAATACTATGGAAAATAAAAAACAATCTTATAATTTTTTATTTTTACCAAGAAACATTTTTGGGAGGCCTTAGGCAACTTTCATCCAGCGCGACCCTCCCCTCCACCCACCCACCCCAATTTGAATTTCCCTGCACTACTGTCTACTGGTGGCACCGGCAACTTGGCGACCGCGGAGGTGCTTTGTACACGGTACCAGTCAGTGTTGCTCACACAGACTCGCTCAGTGCCCAGTGAGTCAGTGCTGGCATTGTCGATTGCACGGATGCACCAGCTTCAGTGGATCCTCATTAAGGTATTTATAATAGCCTTAATTTATTAATTTATAGTTTTAAGATATTTAGTTTATCATAAAATTCTTAAAAGCAGCAACCAGAAGATTAATATCAAACTACAACATACCCTGATACGACTACAATATTAATGTTCACTGGCAGATTAACTCCAAAGTTAATTATGTAGAATATACAACGTAATCTACTAGTCTGAGTCGAAAAGGTTTGAAAAAGATTGAAATTAATAAGAGGTTGAGGTAGGGCTATTATCACACAGGGGCCAAGCACTGGCACCTGAACAGATCTGTCAGCGCCTTATTGATGTTATTATTATATATAATGTCCCATTGGCTCAAGATTATTGTTTTTGTTAATAAATTATATTTTCCCATTGACTCGAAATTGTTATTTTACATAGTGCCTCATTAGCTCGAGATTACTGAAAATGCTACAATTAAAATAAATAAAGGAACACATTTTCAGGGGATATTTCTTATGGCCCCATTAAGCCTACTGTTTTCAGACGTTTATCCCTATCCACGTTTCGAAGTTTGGTGAGCTAGCATATTCGAGTATTTTTAGACAGCAGACTATGGAAAAAGACGTCACCTGGATGGGGAGAAAAGTCTTAAACTACTAGGCAGAATGGATGCTAACCAGAAAGAGACAAATCATATCTTCTTAAGTAGCCTTTTCTCCTCGAGGTGATCCCTAAGGGATACACTGCATACCTAGTAGGACTATGGTATATAAAACAACATTAATGTACGGCAATTATTTCCACAGGCTACTTCTGTGGTGTCACGTGCATTAAAATGGAGTCCGACTCTGACACTGACAGGGATGTGCCTATAGCAGCTACCAGTAGGCCCAGCAAAAAAGGAAGATATACACAGAAGTATAAGGCGTCATGGGAAAAAGCTGCAGAGTTTGAAGGGTGGCTTAAAGCAAGTTCAAAAGGACCAATGTATGCATACTGCACAGCTTGTCTTGTCCACCTCTCTCTCAATGCTGGAAAGCGCGATTTGCAAACTCATGCAAAGGGGAAAAAACATGCTCAGAATTGTGTTTCCATTAAAAAGCAGCCTTCAGTTTTTTATATGCCTTCTGTCAGTAGTAGGACAAATCTTGAGGATTCGGTAAAAGAAAGTTAAATCAGATTAGCAGCATTTATAAGTGAACATGACTTGCCGATTAGGGTTGTAGAGCACTTGCCTCAGCTTGTTAAATCAATGTGCCCCGACTCTGAGATTGCCAAACATATGAAATGTGGTCGAACAAAATTGACTAATTGACTGCACACTAAGAGGTTTGTTTCGTCTAGCAGCACTTGCTATGATGTAAAATTGCCACCGCAGATGCTGGCATTAATGAATGAGGATATGTACAGTGCCTCTGCAGATAGAGAACATGAAGATGTCAGTGACTAGGACTCATCATAATCTCTCTCTCTCCAAACATGAAGTATATTATAAGCATATTATTTTTTTGCTTAGATCAGTTTAGATTAGTTTGGTCAGATCACGATTTTTCATTAGAATATATGCATTGCTTTGGTCCCTCAGTTTTTCTATACTTAAGGCAACTATGTTTAATGTTATGAATTAAAAAGAAAATGTTACCCCATTCTCCCTAATTTCATATTATATATATATATATATATATATATATATATATATATATATATATATATATATATATATATATTGTGTGCGTGTGTTATACAAAAAAACAAAAACAAACATTATTATTTAGATTTGTATAACTTTTTCAAGATTTACGTGAAATTATGATCTACAGAAAGTTTCCCGGATCTCAAGATATTTTACTGGTGGAGCTACAGATATTAAACTGTCGGCACCTGGCAACACCGCGTCGGCCCCAATACTAGTCGGCCTCAGATCTACTCCGTGTTAGAATAGGAAGGTTGAAAAAGTTAGTTTGCTTCAACCACCAGTGTTAGCTAAGCAAGTGTATCTCCAAAGTCTATGCAAGTGTTAGAACAGGAGTGTTGAATGCATTCTATAAATCTGTCGTGGATTGTCGACCGTGCTAGGCAGTATTATTTTGTGAATACGTTATGTACCAGTGTATAGTGTATTCTTGTGTTTGTACTAAGTGCACATTTAATAATAAATTCATGGGTGTACTCAGTATTATATTTATCCTTTACGAATGTTGTGCATGTGTGGTTTGGCTTTAGTTTCTCCAGTCGAGTACCTACCAGTGTCCAAATAAAAACCCTAGTAAAAACCTGGTATTACAAGGCGAAAGGTCATAAAATCGCTAAACAAATGGGGCGAACGGTTTAAAAGATAAACACTAATGTGGCTTAACATGAGGGAGAAGGGGGTCCAGAATAAACAAAGCCTCTCCTTACAAAGGAGTACAAAGGAAATCAAGCAACAACAGGTCCAGTGACCCTTCTAGGCTGCTTGTCCTCCAAAACACTGAGGATCAAGTGTCCAAACAGTGGTTTAGAGTGGGTAAGGGAACATTGGAAAGGGAACTACTGCCCTGGAACTAATGTCCGTGACAGGATTGGGAAGTTAGTAGGGGACAGATGGGTTAGAAACTGAGGGGAAGTTAAAATAAAGTTATTCATTTACAAACGCAGTCAGTCGCGGGTTTGATGCGATATATTTGTCTAGGTGAAGTTTAAATGAATCAACGGTGCTGCAGTCTATAACGTCCCGGGGAAGCCCATTCCATAACTTGACAACTCAATTGAAGAAGAAAGTTTTAGCTTCGTGTGAGTTAAAAGATTTGCCAATAATTTTGCAACCGTTTCCCCGCGTGTAATTAGATTGGTCGATAGTGAAGTACGTACTACAGTTCATATTGTCGATGCCTTTGATGATTTTGAACACTTTAATTAAGTCGACTCTTAATCTGCGCTGGGTTAAAGGAAATAAGTTTAATTCTCTAAGACGCTCCTCTTATGGTTTTTCTTTAGGCTAGGTATCATTTTGGTAACTTTACGTTGAACTCGTTCTAGCTTGTCTATATCTTTTTGGTAATAAGGGCACCAGGATTGAACGCAGTATTCCAGAAGAGGGCGGACTAAGGAATTGTTTTTTTTTTTTTTTTTTTTTTTTTTTTTTTTTTTTTTTAAAGAGACAATGAACGGAGGAAGGAAAAACACAGATAAAACAAAAAGGTCCATGTGCCTAAAGGCATCCTCCATTCATAAAATGTTTGTAACAACTGGATTTAAACATTTGTAGATTGTAAGTTTGTGGAAAGCAATTCGAGGGAAGTGAATTCCAATGAGTAGTAGCTCTGGGGATAAATGAATTCTGATAAGCAGAAGTTCTGCATTGTGGAGGAGAAAGTGTAAATTCATGGGCGCTCTCAGCTGCCCTAGTTCTACGGGGAAAGATGTGGAGAGGCGGCACAATTGAAGCAAGTTCCTCGGAACAATTGCTGTGAAAATATCTGTAGAATAATGCAAGGGATGCAACGTTTCAACGTTAGGATAACGTCTTTGGATTTATGCTCAAATGACTGCCTATAAAGCTAATTATTTTAAGAGGAGATGGGCCGTTTTTCTGGTCCCCTTTCTCCCTCGCGTTAAGCCCCATTTGTTTTGAGATTATAAGACGTTCGACCCATTAGTTTGGCGATTTTAATACCTTTTGCCCCATTTCGTTGTCAATTTTAAGACCTTTCGTGACGATGTTTCCCTGGCAAGCGATAGCGAACCTGAAATTTTGAGAGCGGGAAATGTGTCTACCGAAAATTTACAAATTTATCTTGAGGTGTCTAGGGGGTGTTTTTCTAAGCTTGATGGAGGTCTAGCGAGGAAATTAAGAAATAAAGGAATACATTAATTAATATACCAAAAAACCGGCCCATCTCACCCTAAGACAACAGGACAGTGAGTATAAATTGCTTGTGATTCAACTGGTTTGTATTCACATCTCGATTTTGAGCTGAGGGTAACACAAACACACATACACGCAGGCATACACACACACACACACACACATACACGCAGGCATACACACACACACACACACACGCAGGCACACACACACATACACGCAGGCATACACACACACAAACACACACATACACGCAAGCATACATACACACACACACATACACGCAGGCATACCACACACACACACACACACACACATACACGCAGGCATTCATACACACACACATTTTTTGTTCTGTGTGAGTGAGAGAGACAAAAGGCAGAACTGCCTATAGCAAGTGCCTTTCCCATAGTTGAAAGAGTGACAGGGCCAAAATCAAGGGATGTTCAAGCCAAAATGCCTGGACACACTGAGTTTGAAGCAATTTAAGTCATAGGAGGAGGGAAAGACTTATTCTGGGAGAGAGTTCCAGAGCTCATATTGTTGAATAGAAGAAAGACTGAGATTAACGTTTCACTCTTGGGTTGGAGAGTTGCACAGAGTAGGGGTGGGATTGTGTTGCAAGACGGGTACCACGTACCCTACGTAGATGAGGTGTTATACACTGGGAGAGCGCTAAGGAGCACTTATTATTGTAATAGCGATAGAATAGCGAGAGAGATGCAACATTGCGGCGGAGAGAGAGTTTGCAGAGAGTTGGTGAGTGGACGTGAATTAATGATACGACAGGCCTTCCTTTTTACTTTGTCTAGGAGTGCGGTGTGGAGGATCCTCCCCTCTCATTCAACCTGTCCCAAAGAAGGGTGACCGCTCTCAACCCTCCAACTATCGTCCAATTGCTCTCATCTCTTGTATCTCTATAAAGTTTTTGAAACTATTCTTGCTTTCAAATTTCTTAAGCATTTCTCTTCTCATAATCTGCTCTCAGATCACTAGTATGGCTTCCTTAAGGGTCGCTCTACTGGTGATCTTCTTTCATATCTTACTAACTCTTGGTCATCCTCCTTTCGGGACTTCGGTGAGACCTTTTCTATTGCACTATATATATTGAGGGCCTTCGATAGAGTCTGGCACAAATCTTAAATATCTAAACTACCCTCCTTCGGTTTCTGAACTGTCGAACATTGACGCTAAATGTTCTCGTGTGATACCACCTTGTTCTTCTACATCTCTCTCTCTCTCTCTCTCTCTCTCTCTCTCTCTCTCTCTCTCTCTCTCTCTCTCTCTCTCTCTCTCTCGGTATCAATACAGAGGTCACAAATTAGATAGAAAGTTGGTTAACAGGTAGACAAGAACGAGTGGTAATCAATGGTGTTTCTTCTGAGTGGACTGCAATCACTAGTGGAGTTCCACAGGGATCTGTCCTTGGCCCACTTCTGTTGATCATTTATGTCAATGACATAGATATTGGTCTGTTGAGTGTGATCTCTAAGTTTGCAGATGACATAAAGCTTGGAATGAATGTGAAAGACCCCAAAGGGGTTGAACAGCTCAGGATGGACCTCAACAAACTGGGTGAATGATCGGAGACATGGCAGATGCCTCTAAGCTTGGAGAAGTGCAAGGTGATGCATATCGGCCAAGCAAACCCCAATTCAGGCTATTCACTATTGGGAATGCCTCTGGAAGTGACTGACTTGGAAAAGGATTTGGGTGTTCTGATTAGCAGTTTTCCAAGCAGTGCATTGAAATAGAGAAGAAAGCTCAGAAGTGATTGGGCTATATTAGGAGGCAATTTAAGTATTAATATAAGGAAATAGTCCTCCCACTTTATAATGCTCTGATACGGCCTCTCCTGGTGTATATGCTGTTCAATTCTGGTGTCCAGCACTCGGGAAAGACATAGAACGACTGGCTGGAAAGAGTACAAGCTAGGGCTACAAAGCTTATTCCATCGCTTAGAAGACTGAGTTATGAGGACCGGTTGAGAGCTCTTGATCTCTTTCCGTTGGAGACACGCAAACTATGATGTCAGCTTATTGAAGTATTTAAATTACTTAATGGGTTTGACAATGTGGATTATAACAAAATGCTTAGCTTCAATATGAATACAACACGCAACCACCATGGCTGGACATTCGAATTGAAAAGGTTCAGCACTAGTATTTGTGGAAAAAATGTCACATATAAGATCTATTTTACCTGGAACCAACTTCCCTCCGAAGTTGTAAACAGTTCTTCAGTAGAACAGTTCAAGAAGAGAGTAGATAGTGTCTTGCACACTCTGTAATGAGTGTAGGATAGTGCATTAAGGTGAGGTTTTTAGTGTGTTTCCTAGACTTCCATCAAGCTTGAAATTATACCCCCATGACTCCCTTTCAAGATAAATTTGTACATTTTTCGGTAGAAAAATGTCCTGGCCGAAGGCCGGTTCCTCCTAAATTACAGGCTCGCTATCGCTCGCCAGAAAAAAAATTCGACACCTAAATGGGACAAAAGGTCTTAAAAGTAACAAATGGGGTGAAAGTTTTTAAAATCGTCAAACTAATGGGGCGAACGTCTTAAAATTTCAAAAGCAATGGGGCTAAACATAAGGGAGAAAGGGGTAAAGAAAAAAATCCCTCAAGTGGAAATCTCCCCTTAAACAGTCTCTCTCCTTCCACCTCGAGTATCTCCAAAGAATGGACCGCAAGGTGTCTTCTTGTAACACACACACACACACACACACACACACACACACACACACACACACACACACACACACACACACACACACACACACACACACACACATCTAAATTAGTAATCAGTCAACGTCAGTAATATATCAGAAGTACTGTATAATTTAGTGTAATTTGTGGCTGTCCGGCTGTACACTTCATCTAAAAATGTATATATTAATCTTTCACTAAACCATGACTGTAACAAGTGTCCCCCCCCCCCCCCCACCAAGTTGAATGAGAGATGGGGAACCAAATTCATGGTACGTTAGGGTCAAACTGTCTGGACACACTAAGCTTGAAGCAGTTTAAGCCATAGGATGAGGGAAATATAGGTTGAGGCATACACTGAGCGAACTCTGAAGAACAGTGATTATTGTAATAGTGGTAGGAGAGTGAGAGAGATTGGGAGAGACTTATCCTGACCAGGATTCTAACCCATTCAGGTATGTTTGTGAGAATTGGGTACCGTATTCACTCGATCATGATATAATAATAATACTAATAATAATCGGTATACACAGGGTGGATGAGACTCGTTAGCCTTGGTCGGCAACTCATCTAGGGGAGACCAAGATACATAGTATCTTGGGGGAGACAACCTTATACAAATCCGGGTGGATGGGACTCGTCAGCCTTGGTAGGCAACCTGTCTAGGGGAGTAAACCTGATACAAATCCGTACTGTTTACCTAAGGGTAAGGCAGGTTAGTGGATGGATTAGCCGAACACCACTGTAGAAAAATAGTGCTAACAAGATACACAGAGGGCCTCGGAGTTGAACGGATCCTAAAGTAAGTGGTCAATCCTGTAAGTCCTTCACTAAACTGGCTCGGGTTGCCCCTCTCGCAGGGAATTTGTCCGCTTGGGGGCATTCTGTGTATGGCCACCCTCGTAAGGGGAGTAAGGCGTCCGGCAATAGATAGATAGATATATTTCTAGTGGTCAAGTGGATACGATGCTCAACTCTCACGAACATACCCGAGTGAGTGGGTTCGAATCCTGGTCAGAATACCTCTCTCCCAATCTGTCCGACATGATCATTAGTGAGAGAGATGCAACATTGCGGCGCGTAGAGAGAGATTGTAGGGCATTAGTAAGAGGAGCTGAGTTGATGAGACGAAATGGTTGTTTGTAGACGATCTTAACCCTTTGAAGATTATGACGCGCTTTGACAGTTTATTATGGCTATTATTAGACGATTATTATATAGATTAGGAAGAATCTCTCTCTCTCTCTCTCTCTCTCTCTCTCTCTCTCTCTCTCTCTCTCTCTATCTTTCCTTAATAAATCACTTGAGTTGTCACTAAGAAGTATTTTCTTAACTTTTGTTTATGAGACATGATTCATATTGATGCTTCGAACTCGTGCTGGGTACTAGAGACTATACTTTTCTCTCTCTCTCTCTCTCTCTCTCTCTCTCTCTCTCTCTCTCTCTCTCTCTCTCTCTCGTACATCAACACATATAAATTGGCAATGATAATCAACGTCAGCAACATACGTGAAGTACTGTGTAATTTAGCGTAGTTTGTGGTTGTCCGGCTGTACACTTCACTCATTAATCTGGCAGTATATCATTACTTGCCCTTTCTGTGTGTTTCTTTTTTTTTTTTTTTTTTTTCATGGATACAAAAAGCAAATATGCCTGTAACAAGTCCCGCCCCCTAAGTTGAATGAGTGATGGGGAACCAAATTCATGGTACGTTATGGTCAAAATGTCTGGACACCCGGAGCTTGAAGCAGTTTAAGTCATAGGATGAGGGAAAGATAGATTGCGGGAGTTGAAGGGTGGGTGCCCCAACTCCTCTCCGTAAGGGGGGAGGCATACACTGAACGACCTCTGAACAACATTGATTATTGTAATCGCGGTAGAAGAGTGACAGATTGGGAGAGAAAACTCCTGACCAGGATTCGAACCCATTCACTCAGGTATGTTTGCGAGAGTTGGGCACCGTATCCTTTGAAGAGGATGACGCGTTTTGACAGTTTACTCTGGCTAACATTAGACGATGTTTATATAGTTTAGGAAGGATCTCTCTCTCTCTCACTCACTCACTCACTCTCATTCTCTCTCTCTCTCTCTCTCTCTCTATCTCTCTCACTCACTCACTCTCACTCACTCTCATTCTCTCTCTCTCTCTCTCAAACTGCCCTCAGAAGTTATAAACAGTTCTTCAGTAGAGCAGTTCAAGAAGAGAGTAGATAGTATTTGGCACACTCTGTAATGAGTGTAGTGCACTAAACAGTCTCTCTCTTCTTTCACTTCCATTATCTCCCCGGAATAGACCACAAGGTCTCTGAGAAACTAACTATGCCTTGTAACTCTTTATAACTCTTTGCAACACACACTCTCTCTCTCTCTCTCTCTCTCTCTCTCTCTCTCTCTCTCCTTAAGGGGGTCACGGGCTTCTTTTTATCTTTCTCTCCTTTTCTCTCTTTCCCTGGCTTGTATCCATTCGGCCCTATTCAGCCAACTGTTTTAAGACTTTTATCCCCATCCAGGTGTCGAATTCTTCCTGGCGAGTGATAGCGAGCCAGCATTGTATGGAGAAATCCGGCTTTGCCGGAGAAATTTTTCTATCGAAAAATTTACAAATTTAGCCTGCTGTCGAAACACAAATATATATATATGCTGGCTCGCTACCGCTCACCAGGGAAATATTGACACCTAAATGGGGGCAATGTCTTAAAACAGTAGGTTGAATGGGGCCGAATGGATACAAGCCAACGAGAGAGGGAGAGAAAGAAACAAAATCGAGGTGGGCTCCCTTAATAAATCACTTGGGTTGACACCACCAAGTATTTTATTAACCTGTTATGAGACATGATTCTTATTGATGCTTCGAACTCGTGCTGGCTAATAGAGACTATACCTCTCTCTCTCTCTCTCCCTCTCCCTCTCTCTCTCTCTCTCTCTCTCTCTTGGCGCCATTAAAGCCAGGATATTATATGCTTAAAACCATGAACCAACTCTAAGGTAACTTTGCCAAATGTACATATGTCAAAAGTTATATGTGTGGCTTTTAATGAAATAAAGTATTGAGTCTGAGTCTATCTATCTATCTATCTATCACACACACATACATAGATAGATACAGACACACACATACAGACCTACATGCAAACACATACACATACACACACAGACATAGATACAGATACAGAAACACACACATGCACACACACACACACATAGATACAGGCCCACACACACACATAGATACAGACCCACACACACACATAGATACAGACCCACACACACACATAGATACAGACCCACACACACACATAGATACAGACCCACACACACACATAGATACAGACCCACACACACACATAGATACAGACCCACACACATACATAGATACAGACCCACACACATACATAGATACAGACCCACACACACATATAGATACAGACCCACACACACACATAGATACAGACCCATACACACACATAGATACAAACCCACACACACACATAGATACAAACCCACACACACACATAGATACAGACCCACACACACACATAGATACAGACCCACACACACACATAGATACAGACCCACACACACATAGATACAGACCCACACACACACATAGATACAGACCCACACACACACATAGATACAGACCCACACACACGCATAGATACAGACCCACACACACACATAGATACAGACCCACACACACACATAGATACAGACCCACACACATAGATACAGACCCACACACACACATAGATACAGACCCACACACACACATAGATACAGACCCACACACACATAGATACAGACCCACACACACACATAGATACAGACCCACACACACACATAGATACAGACCCACACACACATAGATACAGACCCACACACACACATAGATACAGACCCACACACACATAGATACAGACCCACACACACACATAGATACAGACCCACACATACACATAGATACAGACCCACACACACACATAGATACAGACCCACACACACACATAGATACAGACCCACACACACACATAGATACAGACCCACACACATAGATACAGACCCACACACACACATAGATACAGACCCACACACACACATAGATACAGACCCACACACACACACAGATACAGACCCACACACACACATAGATACAGACCCACACACATAGATACAGACCCACACACACACATAGATACAGACCCACACACACACATAGATACAGACCCACACACACACATAGATACAGACCCACACACACACATAGATACAGACCCACACACACACATAGATACAGACCCACACACACACATAGATACAGACCCACACACACATAGATACAGACCCACACACACACATAGATACAGACCCACCACATACATCACCCCCCTCCCCCCCCGCCCCCCCTCCACCAACCACAGGCCCCAATAATAATATAATGGATATAATGGTAGATAATTGGAGGCTAATCATACACCACGTTAAGGGAGCCCACCTCGCTTTTTTTCTCTTTCTCTCCCTCTCTTTAGCTTGTATATATTCGGCCCCATTCAGCCTACTGTTTAAGACGTTTACCCCCATTTATGTGTCAATATTTTCCTGGCGAGCCGTAGCGAGCCAGCATATATATATTTTTGTTTTGACAGCAGGCTAAATTTGTAAATTTTTCGATAGAAAAATTTCTCCGGCGAAGCCGGATTTCTCCATACAATGCTGGCTCGCTATCGCTCACCAGAAATAAATCGACACCTGGATGGGGATAAAAGTCTTAAAACAGTTGGCTGAATGGGGCCGAATGGATACAAGCCAGAAACAGAGAGAAAAGGAGAGAAAGAGAAAAAAAGCCGGTGACCCCTCTTTAAACGTTGATATTAAATGATCCACTCGGCCGCGCCTGACCCGATGCCAAGCCTATCATCACACTGACTTCTACTTGGAGGAGGTTATGTTGTTGTTGTTGCCTCCGTTTGTCTGTCTGTTTGTCCGTTTGTTTTGTTATTAAGGGGAGGTATTTAGTTTGTTCCCTACGTTTTCATCAAGCTTAAAATTACACCCCCTAGACCCCCTTTCAAGATAAGTTTGTACATTTTTCGGTAGAAAAATGTCCCGGCCAGAGGCCGGTTGCTCTTAAATTACAGGCTCGCTATCGCTCGCCAGGAAAAAATGGACACCTTAATGGCACGAAAGGTCTTAAAATTGACAGAAATGGGGCAAAATGTCTTAAAATGTCCAAACTACTAGGGCGAACGTCTTAAAATCTCAGAAGCAATGGGGCTAAACATGAGGGAGAAAGGGGTCCAGAAAAAAATCCCTCAAGTGGAAATCTCCCCTTTAACCCGTACAGTGCCGACGACGTCCTTAGTATCTCATTCTGAACACCATTAGACGACTGTATTCAGCTTTGGAAGGATTTGTGGTACAGTCGCGCTAATAAGTCATGTCTCGTCGGGACCAATTTATGATTTGAGCAATAATTGGTATCAGCCATATTGACACATGATTTCTTCTTTTTGAGTGAAATATACAACCATATGTTCCTAGCTCACTTTCCCAGCACCCTATTCAACATCTGACAGACATTCATACAACACAGAGCGAGCCAAAGGTAATGACAGCTGGGACATGACTTATTAGCGCGACTGTACCTCAAAGGATTAAATGAGATAGTCTGGGAAAAAAAAAAAAAAAAAAAAAAAAAAAAAAAAAAAAAAAAAAAGATTGTCGCTACAGAAGGGTTAACACTATCTGGTCCGACGTCTGGTTATATGATTATTTATTATTGAGGACTTTGCTTGGCGTTTTTTTTTTTTATTAAGGGGAGATTTCCACTTGAGGGATTTTTTTCTTGACTCCTTTCTCCCTCATGATTAGCCCCCATTGTTTTTCTAATTTTAAGACGTTCGCCCCATTATTTTGACGATTTTAAGAACTTGCAACCCATTTCTGTCAATTATAAGACCTTTCGTGCCATTTAGGTGTCGATTTTATCCTGGCGAGCGATAGCGAGCCTGTAATTTAAGAGGAACCGGCTTTCAGCCGGGATATTTTTCTACCGAAAAATGTACACATTTATCTTGAAAGGGGCTCAAAGGGGGTGTAATCTTAAGCTTGAAGGATATTTAGGGACCAAATTAAAAACCTCCCCTTAACGTATTGTAGATTATCCCAAACAAAAACGCCTTCAAAGACTTGCATCAAACTAACAAATTTACACCCAGACCCCTTCAAGCTAAACCTGTACACTTGTTGATAGAATGCTGTCTAGGCTAAGTTATAGTCTGAAACAATCGTATAATGGTAATCTAATGGTAATCTAATGGTAATCGTCTCATGGTAATCTAATGGTAATCTAATGGTAATCGTCTAATGGTAATCGTCTAATGGTAATCTAATGGTAATCGTCTAATGGTAATCTAATGGTAATCTAATGGTAATCTAATGGTAATCGTCTAATGGTAATCGTCTAATGGTAATCTAATGGTAATCGTCTAATGGTAATCTAATGGTAATCTAATGGTAATCTAATGGTAATCTAATGGTAATCGTCTCATGGTAATCTAATGGTAATCTAATGGTAATCGTCTAATGGTAATCGTCTAATGGTAATCTAATGGTAATCGTCTAATGGTAATCTAATGGTAATCTAATGGTAATCTAATGGTAATCGTCTAATGGTAATCGTCTAATGGTAATCTAATGGTAATCGTCTCATGGTAATCTAATGGTAATCTAATGGTAATCTAATGGTAATCTAATGGTAATCGTCTAATGGTAATCGTCTAATGGTAATCTAATGGTAATCGTCTAATGGTAATCTAATGGTAATCTAATGGTAATCTAATGGTAATCGTCTAATGGTAATCGTCTAATGGTAATCGTCTAATGGTAATCTAATGGTAATCGTCTCATGGTAATCTAATGGTAATCTAATGGTAATCGTCTAATGGTAATCGTCTAATGGTAATCTAATGGCAATCGTCTAATGGTAATCTATTGGTAATCTAATGGTAGTCTAATGGTAATCTAATGGTAATCGTCTAATGGTAATCTAATGGTAATCGTCTAATGGTAATCTAATG